>JANITX010000210.1:4611031-4628139 GCA_027564395.1 Erythroxylum ulei | reverse complement strand
GAAATGTTGGAGTTTTGTGCTGCTCATAAAGTTTACCCCAAGATAGAAGTAATTCCTTTCCAGTATATAAATGAAACTCTTGAGAGGCTGATAAAGAGAGACGTAAAGTACCGGTTTGTCATTGATATCGAGAATTCCCTGAATTGATACACGACAGAAGTAAAGAGGAAGTCTCTTCTAAAGCAAAAACATTTGTCTTGATCAACAGTTGCAGTTGCTTCCCTGAAGGTTATATCGCAATTGAAGTGACCGGGTTAGATTTTCCTGTATATTTTTAATCGGCTGATAGTGGCTATGATCATGATTGTGAAAAAAATGTGTTTTTCCAAAATAAGATGGTTTGTACTCAGTAGTACTTAACCTTAAGAGAGTGAAAAGAATAAAAGAAGAGTCTTTTCTGCAATTTCTCAAGGCTTGATTCTATATCTTGCTGATAATTGTGAAAGGCCTTGTGTAATATTCATAAACTTTATTTGTTCCAAATAGACTCTAAAAGGGTCTCTAAAGGTTTCATATTTATACATACATTAATATGTTTACCAACACATTGGTGGACTAATAATTATTAAAACATTACATCTATATTATTTAAATTTACTTTAAGATGATAAACATAATATGAACAAAAGATATCTTTCATATCTTAATTTTTCTATTTACAACTCTATTATCACTATAGAAACCATTAGGTAGAAGTAAAATTTATCAAGAAAAAGGAACATAAAAATAATTATGTAAAAAATAACAAAAAAAGTTTATCTACAAAAAAGGAAGAATAGATATATATTAAAAATAGAACAATCTTCAAATGAAAGCATCTTTAAATACAAACAAATAATATTATCTTAAAGGTTACAATAAGTATTTATTATGATTAATAGTATCTTAATTATGTATTTCAAAACAGTGATGAATTTATACTGTATGAATAATTTAAATTTTAAAGGATAATTTTATTCTTTCTCCAGTCAAAAATTGTCTTTTCTAAAAGATGATTATTCAAAATCCTTACTTAGAACATATGACAAACATCAGCAGGAGTTTATTCACTTGATATGAACATTGGTTTCCAAGAACAAACCTATGAGCCAAAATGATGTACCTCATTGTCTTCAACATAAAATGGTATCTTGTGGTTTATGTTCAACAATTAGTCTCTTCAGATATCTTTCCCTATTACATGCGTATCAAGATAGTCTAAAATACTTCTATGGTAAATTTAGACATGTCAATGATTGCCAGTGGATGTTTATACAGACGAGAGCAACTTCTGCAGAGCCCCTGATATTGGCAGAAATGTGTTGTCTAAACAGCAGCTTCAGAACAGCTGGTAAAACCAACTTTGAGCTCAAGAAATAATGGTGATAGTCTCTGAGGATAATAGACAACAGACGTCTACGTTGATCAATCAAGGATTTTCTTTGTAAGCAGGGAAGCTGGTGGCAGTGGCTTTCCTCTTAAAAATTCCTTGAATAACACAAGTGATCTTTCTGGTTGTGAAAATGGAGCTTCGTGGGATGCTCCTCTAATGGTGGCAAACGATAGAAAATCTCCATATACTTGTGTCCACCCACCAACCTGTGGAGAATAGATTATTCAGGTTGGCAACCAGAAACTACATTTTGAGTTTGTTTAACTGAAATTCTTTGTCTATTTTCACAAGATACTATCACCAAGATTGACAAGCAGAATAATAACTGGATTAAACCTGTGGATTAACTGAATTTTAGTACAGTAATGGATTCTAGCTAACCTGTTTCTGCACAAACCAGGCTCGGTATGCAGTAGTTGTGTTCAGTTCCAGCTGCTTTCCCAACCTGTACACTAATGCCCTTGTTGAAGTAAAGGGGACGATAGAATCTTGATCTCCACTGTTCAATTCCAACCTTGATTAGTATGTCTAGCAGCAACTGAAAAAGTTCTACATACTGTTGATTAGAATGTCTATAATCGATTTAGCATATGCATCTAGATTACCTATAGACCAAAACCCGGATACCAGATCGGACAAGCTTTTCAAGAATGGGAAGCATGGGTATTTCTAGATTATCCATGTCATAATCAATGACTCTGTGATCAATGAAAGAAAATCAATTATCAGATTTGTCTTTAGAATAGAAGTAAAAAGATACAATTTTAACCGCATAACCATAAAAGCATATTGAATCCTTGCATACAATTTTAACTGCATAACCATAAAATCATATTAAATCCTTGCAAATCTACACAAGGAATAAAGCATTATTCTTGTGTATAAACGTCCTCAAGGTCTAGAACAGTACCTGCTACAGAAAGTCCATTCATCTACACCAACAAGTTTAGCATGGAAAGCATTTTGCACGTCTTTTCGTCTCAAATACTTTTCAGTCTCATCTTGTACACATACATCTATTTCCTGCACATGTTCCTGTTCAATAGAGGCAGGACTAGCCTTAGACAAATAGTTTTGGGATCATAAGAAAATGATCCTTAATCATAAGAAGGTTAACACGAATTTTTACCAATTGATTTAACTTTTGGGATTGTGTCTCAAGTAGTGACAAGCAAACATCAAGGGTTACATCATATTTGTCCACAGAGCCACTAACTTCACTTGAGACTTGATTATTAACTCGATCACAAGCTGGGGACAGAGAGCCATTGTGACTTTCTCTAGTAATTTGAGAATAGTTACAGACTGTCATCAATAATTCTAAGCTTGCATCTGAAATTAATCCATGAGACCATAAGTACTCAGCTCTTGAGTTAAGGTCACTGTTGAAGTCCAGAAGAGGATTCCCTATCTGCAGAAATCAAAGATGAAGTTCCTTATCTTTCCCTTTATCATAATTAATATTAGTATTAACATAATCATGAGCATTTTCATTCACTCACTGCTATTCCTTTTAGATTGAATTTCATGTTGGATCGGAGGATAAGTAGCACAAGCTGAGGAACATAGTGACCTGATAAGAAGTATTAATTCTTTGTGCTTTCTCGGACAGATATTACCAAACTCAGATACTTTCACTTACAAGAATCTGTTTAGCTGAAACAAGTTATGAGAAGCATTTACGTAAAGATCAATGGAGACTTACCTGCATAGCTCTCTCCAGTAATAAAGAAATCCCTGTCTTTGTATTCAGGGAATTCTTCAAACCAGTGCTCTAGAAATGCAAGATTGTCTTGTGCTGTTAATGAATCAAGTCTTGATTAGTTTTAATCTAAGAAGCAAATTACTCACTTATGGACTCAAAACACCACTAATTCCATTATTGTTTTTAAAAGAACCATCTTTAAACAATGATTTATGAATAGACCTGTAATGTCATCATTAACGGATGCGTAGAAAGATTTATTAGCAGAATAAGAGAAGCCAACCCCTGCAGGTGATTCGAGATACAACATATTTGCTTCTGCAGGAAAAGAAAACAACACACGCAACAATTAAAATGAACAAACAATCAAAGCACAAAAAGAGCAAGAATCAACTTTGTAAAAGATTAAATTTACAAGAGCAACCATCTTTCGCCAACCTTTGTTCCAACTAAAATCATTCTTGACCAAAATGTCTCCACTTGGCCTAAAAGGTCCATGCTCAGAGAAAGCTCCAGCTCCTATAGATGAACAGCCAGGACCTACAAAAACCCACCAAGGATTTCAATCATTTCCAGATATATTTGCAGACTCAAGGACAGCCACTCAACGGGTCAGTTTTTCTTACCTCCATTTAACCAAAGCACAAGAGGCTTTGAAGCAGGTTCTGTTTCTGCTTCAACAAAGTAGTAAAAAAGAGACCTTTGTTGCTGAGCATCAATGGTTATGTACCCTCCATACTGTTGGAAACTGACTTTTGGTTGCCCAGGAAAGGCTAAAATTTTATCAGCTCCTGAGAACGGCAGCAAAAATAGAGTTGCCCAAATTGTTGTGACAGTGATCCATATTTCATGATGCATTGACCTTGTGTCTGTATCTGTGTGTGAGAACCGACAAGAGAGGAAGAAGATAGAAAGCAGCTCAGACCTCAGAGTTGAAAATGTTGTCCTTTCTATGCATTATACGCATATATTTTGACTCCTGGGACAATGGAATTCCCACTCAGATGCCACTATGCGTGGTCACAAACTCTACTAATAATTTAGAGATGGCAATGAGTTTAGTTGGTTCGTATCGAATTATTCGAGATAAACATGACCGGGTTAGGAACTTAGGATATTAAAAAAATTATTAATTGTCAATTTGTAGATTTATTGAATATTTTTATTAATAAATTTTGATTTAAGTTTTATATTTATTCTCATTATTAAATTTATTTAAGATTAATTTTGAATTTTTAACAATATTTACTAAAGCATATATATATATAGTTGTCTTTTCAATTAAATGTCTGATTTAATAATACATTGCAATAATTTAATTTATTGTAATGATTTAAAAGTGGTCATATGCCTGTGCAAAGCAATCGTTAATTCCCTCTTCTGTTTCAGTTCATGAGGAATGTAGACTGCTGCAAATATGGAGGCTAATCAAAATTTCCATTGTAGCACATTTAAGAACTTATTAGAAAACTCAGTGCAAAGAAGTGCTACACAAGGTATAAACTCACTGTCTGTTCACTGATCCTAAAATACACCTTCCCATTCCATTCTACCCTCATCTGTACAATCCTCTAAATCCAAATTATCAAAAATGGGGAAAAAGTAACAAACATGAAGACATTCTTGACATGAGACCTTGTCACAAATGGTTTCATCACCAATGTATACCACAATAGCTGGCTTTTAATCTGCAGGCACCATTCGCTGTTAGCAAGAAAGAGCACAGGATTTCTTCACGTCAATTTCGGCTCGTCATTTGCCCCGCAATTTCTCAGTCGACGAGTTGGTTCGAGATTGTTGAACAAAGGAAAATTTTAGTATATCGGTCGGATTTTCATGTCAAGCCTTGTGGAAGTTGCGAGATGAAACTCCATGTAGTAGTCTGACAAAACCTAAGAAGCTTAGCTTCCCATCAGAATGTCTTATCCAGTCTTGGAGGACCACATGAACTGGTACTGAAGGGTTTAGTCCAAGTTCCTGCAAACAAAAAATAACAGAAAGTTTTGCTGCTGTAATCTACTTGGAAGAGAAAACATGTAAATGCAAACACAAAACTGTATTAGCCTCAGTGAAGTAATAAATTTTCTATTTTTTTCTCTTCTTTGCCTTTGAATTATATTATTGCATCTCCATTTTGGAATTCCAGATGGAAGATAGTGCTGTCCCATCCTCCAATTCTGAGTTACCTCATCAAGTTTTTACTAAAACCAATTCCTCTTTTCTCCAATCCATCACAACTCTCGTTTAACAATCTCCCAAGTTCACCAAGCAATATATATGCAAAATACACAAGATGAGATCAAGATACTATTCCTGCCACTTCCAGAAAACAATTTGTTCCTCCTGACATTCTGCTTGAATCCCCTAAAAAATGGCCATCTCAAGGTTGCGGTCAAACATGATTTGATGTTATCGGTCCTGCTTTATTTATCATAGGCCAGAAGGGCTTCCTATGACTCATAATATCCCTATCAAACACCCGTTTTCTGAAGTGCCAGTATGCATGCACTGGCACTGTTGAAACTACTCCAAATGTGGGAATGGTGCTTGTAACATAGTCTCTCAACTTCATGTCCTCACAGGATAGAGAACTTCAGTGGAACTGAAAAAATCAGTTTCAAATAAATGGCGCTCCTCAAGTTAAAATAGCAGCCACATTATGTTACCAAATCATATATTGGGTGCAATACCGTCCTTCAATCTCATGTTGCTCACTTCACAAGATGCATTGTTGATTATCACGAAAAGCCAAGTTGTATCCATGTACCAAGACAGTCACTAAGGTCATTGGTTAAACTTTTTTACCAAATTCTTGGGAGTAATAAACTACGAAAAGTTGCATCAAGTTAATAGGCCTATTCAGTTCTCGAAACTTTTCACCATTATCAAAGAAGGAATTGGTTCAATGAGATTCAAGCATGATGAATCAGTACCTACACTTTCGGCTTTCCTATTCCATTCATGATAACTCCAGTATCAACATTGTCTGATATTCCATAACTAAACTCACTTCTTCTAAACTTCCAAACTATATTTTTGAAGATAAGGTCTGTCATTGTCAATGGAATGTTTGTTCATGCAGCAAATGTGTTTTTTGTCTGTGTGATTGTGTGGGTGTGAGAGAGAGAGAGAGAGAGAGCATACCGAGGCAAGTTCCTCAATCATGATGGGCCTGTTTCCATCCTTTTCAAAGAACTCGTACGCATGGCGAGCATGTTGCTCCCAGCAATCTATTCCTTCGAGTTGATGCACACTTATGGCAGCTGCACAATATTCTTCAAAATCTAACTTTCTGTACTGAACAGAACTAATCTGCACCGAACAAGGATAGTCACTTAGCCAACATTCCAAGGAGATATCGAGTTTGAGTAAGTGTTAAAACCAACATCATTATATTAAATTATTAATAGGTTTTAAGCATTACCATGTTTGCATAGTCAAAGACCCTTGAATCCTTCATTGCATCAGTAGAGTGCCTTAATACTGCCTGTTGATTGAGGCATTAATCTTAGTCAAATGATGAAATATACGGAAGTTGAAAAATTGTCCAAAAGGTGCAATTGGAAAAAGGGCTCACAGTCTTAAAGTTCTGCATAGAAACAAAGCCGTTTTTGTTTGGCCCCAACAAGTTGAATTGGTCCCGGATGTATGCTAGCTGGGCTACAGTTAATGTCTTTGCCAAAGCCTGTCACGATAACAGAAGTGCGTTAATCTCTCAAAATAAGGGCCAAATGGTACAGTTATGGGAAAGGTACAAAAATATTGCAGTTCCATGGCATGAAGTTTTGCTTCAATGTTGCAGAGAAATCCAACACTAGTACCATTCAGATTATGCATTCATTACTTACATAGGCATTTCTCTATTGCCTATAATGACCTACTAGTAGTCCTCAATAAGAATGCAGTACTTCAGTAAACGAAGCAGGTGCTGAATTAATATCTTAGGAATTCAAGACATCGCTATTATGTCTCAAGACCGTATCGACAAACAGATGTTATGATGAAGAATTCCAAAAATAAAGATGAGGATGCAAAATGCTCATATACAGCATGTATCAGAGAGCATGTTCCTTACTCTCAGCGCAGATTTCCGTAGAGAAGATGAGCATATATAAGCCTTTACAAGCTTGTATACTATAATATCCAATGGAATCTTGACGTCATGATGATTGGCTAGCCACGGGTGACCTAATAAGAAATGACCAAGATGCAGTACACCACATAACCATTCAAATGATATTCCATAAACCACAAGGTGGATGACTAAAGGAAGGGCTTTAAGATATTCACGGTGTTCACCAACTTACATAGTGCCTGAGCAGCTGTTAGTCTCTTTCGGTAGTCCTTGTTCAACAATCTTTTCACGAAGTCTATAGCTTCGGAGGACAAAGAAGGCCAAGGAGTTTCATCAAAGTTAGGATCAGTTTTGAGGACAGCTCGAAAGATTCCAGATTCTGTGCGGGCCCAAAATGGTCGGCTACCACATAGAAGAACATAGGCAATCACACCAATACTCCACATGTCTGCTTCAGTACCATATGATCTGTGTAAAACTTCTGGAGCTACATAGTATGCACTTCCGACGATGTCATTTAACCTCTCATCTGCAAATAAAGTAATGGTCAAACACTTTCTTCAACTTTGGAGAAAAGTCACAAAGGCAGCTTATGCAGTCTTACCTGGTTTTACATAGTCAGAGAGTCCAAAATCAATAGCCTTCAATTGGGAATTCTCTTCCTTGGAAGTAAAAAGGAAATTCTGAGACACCAATGCGGCACATTATTAGTACGTCAGAGTCTGAAGTCAAACATAGAACGTAATGCACTACCAGAATCAAAATTGTCAAATGTTGCAGCTGTAGACAAAAAACAAACTGCTAAATTCCTTCTACCGAACTTCTCATATTGTTTGTTCACGTGAAAAAGGAGAGATGCAACGAAAAATATTAGTTAAACAACCCCTTTCTTATCAGTAAATTACCTCTGGCTTCAGGTCACGATGAACCACACCCTGGAGATGACAGTAGGCAACTGCACTAAGAATCTGAACCATAACTGACTTTGCATCCTCTTCTGAGTACTTTCCTCCCCTATATGTCACAAATTGAACCTCATCCAATTACCAATCTCATAGCACAAGCAAGCCATATACCATAAAAAGAACTGTCTCTAAAATAAGTGTACCTCGAAAGTATCCTGTCCAGTAACTCGCCACCTTTGCATAGCCTAAAAGGCATCAAAATACACAAATGGTAAGACCCAGATGGCTATATCCTCAAACTCCATAACATGAACTGTTCATGACCTTAAATAGTCCATACATCTTTTTCAATTAATTATGGACATCAATTGCAAAGAAACATAAAGCAGAGACTGTTGATATCACAAGATAAATATACTAACCACACAAGAAAGTTGGTCATGTCGATACAGATTTACAACCATAAAAGCCTTAGTGAGTTAGTCATCAAAATAAAATAGTTGGATGTGAAATACAAAGAAGCACAAAAGATTAAGTTACTAGAAAGCTTCGCAGAACACAAGAAATTCTTCAATTACCAAAAAGATAATAAATGTATGTTAGAAAAAACTAGTAAAACCAAACTTACTCCATCAAAATGTAGACATTTTCATCATCTTCGCAGGCATCATAAAATTCTACCAAGTTCTTATGTCCGGTTAAAGCCCGTAGGATCTTCACTTCTCGTCTCACATCCTCTATGGCAATTGCTGTGGTCATCTGCAAAGGATTATAATCTTCATGAGATAAAAATAGATAGTCCTTGGCCTCAGAGTTGACAAAAAATACAACAGAGTTGGTTGTACTGGCACTTCAAAGGAAAAAAAATTAACCAAAAACTAGTGTGCACTAAGGATTCTTTCTCAATTCTGAAAGACATCAAAGTTAGCAGTGCGAGAAACTTGTTCTGCATCTACATTCAATTAAGATGAACTCCCAATCATGATATTTCATGTAATCAACTAGAAACTGCTCATCAATATCCACGTCTCCAATCAATTGCAGGCACAGAATCCTCCAGTGGGATTAAATTTCCCTGACAAGAATGGAGAATCGAGTACCACATTCGCATCTTTTGTAAGTGATAGCCAGCATCTATCAAGTTAAAGACCATATCAATTCTATCAGAAAATCACCATACGAGCAGAGAAGAGCAATTCTATCATATGTGAAACTGTTAGTAATAGAAAATTTCAGATCTGTAAAATTCCAAGCTAACCAAATATGTAACCCAAAGATGCTTTATTTCACTAGAATTGTTGATGCAAATGATTGATAGTGAAAATAAATGTCACGGGCAATAAGAAGCTGAGAACTAAACCTTAGATTTTGGAATAACTTTGACAGCCACATCCTGGCCTTTCAAGCTTCCTTTTTTGGCTTTGGCAGTACAAGTATAGCCAAAATGACCACGACCCACCTCTTCCCCAAGCTCATAATGGCTCGAGAACTGCTTCGAGAATCCGAAACTTTTGTCCAAAGCAATCTCACTCTCACTTCCCTCCGGGATTGAGGCCTCGTTGGGCTTGACAGAGCCGTGCCTTCGTGCAAGCAGTGCACGAATGTGTTTTGCCGGAGAAGGTGGTGGAAAAGGCCTCTTGAAAATACGCAAAGGTGTGGAGCTTACACTGGACACTGCAGGAGAGTTCTTGAAGAGACTTGGCAAGGGACTTGGACTGTAAAAAGGGAAGTTTGAGGTCTTGCTGGTGCGTGAATTTGGTGCTTGTGGGTCGGTTTCAATGGATAGTGCTTGGCCATTTGAGAGGTCTTGCTGCTGCTCAATTGGTCTTCCATGACAGATTCCCATGGGAACACAAACAAGGTATAACGGACGATGAATAAAATTTGTCGTCAATCAAGAAAGTTGATGACTTCGATCAAGCAAATAAGAGAAAAATCAAAAAGGTCCAGACCATTTGGAGGGAATCAACAGAGATTGTGAAATTGAGACAGAAAATTCCCGGAATTGTAGCTAAAGAATGAATTTTCTCAGGAAACTTACAGAAAGGCTCAAGAATAAACTTCAGACTCCAACCAAGAGAAAGAACTAGCAAAAATGAGAACTCTAGACCATGTGAAGCACAACTCAAGAACTCAGAAACTGAATTATAGGATCGGAAGCTGCATGAGAAATAGAAAGCCTCAATCTTTCTAGTCCCAAGAACAAGCTAGAAGAAAAAGAAAGACAAAGTTTTACAGTTTGATAAAAGGAACCAAGAAACTATCAGCATTAATTCCCAAGAGGAATGGAAATCCGGTTAATAACAGATTGAAAAGCTACCAAATTTAAAACAAAATTCACAAAGCAAGGAGATACAAAGGAATTGGACTTTGCTGATCAAAGAACCAAATGCTTGAACAGAAAGAAAGAGACAAAGAAATAAGAAGCAGATTGCAGAGGAAGCACTAGCAGAGAAATGGAGGAAACAAAAGTAAGCAAAAACCACACCAAAAATTTTGATTCCAAGAAGGAAAAAAAGAAAGAAAGAAGACAGAGACGGGGGCAAAAGCACAAGAAAAGAGAGGAACAGATGTTTAGCAGAGGCTGCAAGAAAAGGGAGGAAACAAGAAAAAAAAAAAAGAGTTAAAGGGCTGTTTTCCTTGCTTTTTAGCAATCTTTCTTTTCCATTTCTAAAATGTATTTTTCTCATTGCTCTTCTGTAGAGTAAATGCTTAATGGGTTTTTCTCAGTGAACTGCATTGTGTATTGAAACATCACTTTGTTGGGGAGAGTGTTGGGGGTTGTGGATTGATTGTCTTCTGAAACAATAATGGAAGTGGGGTTGGAGTTTGGATCCTTCCAGCCTGTCTTTATTGATCCCAAAAATTAACTAAAGATATAGATTGTAGTGGTGGTGGTGGTGATGGTTTCTGCTGTGTGTTTTTGAGTTGGAGATACTGAGCTGCCATTGTCTGAGTTTTCCACCTTTGACCTCATTTTGTTGGGTTTTCCACCTTTGACCTAATTTTGTTGGGTTTGTCCTCTTTGTTCTGCACTTTTCAACCTTTTCCTTGTGACCTTATCTCATATATTTCCCACTTGCTCTTAAATTTACAACAATAATTTGGAATTAATTATTAATAAAATTCAAGATTTATTTAATATCTATTATTATAAATTCTACTAATATATAGAATTTATTTTTAAAAATGAATAGAGTAATTTTTTTAAATCATAAGTTTTAAGTTTATATGATATTTTATCATCTCTTCTATCTAAATAATTTTAAAAAAATTTAGTAACAAAATAACAATATACATATGTGAATATTTTTCTAGTACAATAATATTTTTAGAAAATCTTAATAATTTTTATTTCATTTAAAGGTACTTATATCTTAATAATTAGTCAATTATACTATTTTACCAATATTCTAGTTGTTATTATTATATTTTAAACCAATTTTGATGAGAATATTACTCAATAGTTATAACTTATTATATTAAAATATTATACTCATAATTACTAAACTAATGTCCTAAACTATTGTAAATTACCTATTAAATTAAAATTTTAATGAGATTTAATTATTAAAATTTTAAAAATAATAGAACCAAATAAAATCATGATAGGTATTTCTTCTTCAATGCAACCTCATTTATTATGTTCACTTGTTTTCTTTTGGCTTCTTTAGGATATTTTGAAAATCTTACTTTGACTTAAACAAGTTGATTTCTCTATTAGACTTTGGCCAACCTAATCCTTTTGAATCTTGATAATTTTTTCTTCTTAAAATTCCACTTGAAGTTTCTTTTTGTTCATATTACATCTTTAAAGCTATAATTGAACCAATTTTCTTTCATAAAGCATATGATATTTAAAGAAAACAAAGCAGATGTAAACTCCAAAATAACTTTTTTTTATACATAATATTCTATGATGTTGTTTTGAAATTCACAATTGGAATTTATAATAGAAGTTGATGACAACTGTAAAAACTTTGAACCGTCAAATTTTTTGGTTCGATTTTTAACCTTTCAGATCAATTTACTTCTCGTGACCCGCACCGAAACAGTGCTTTACTCCTAGATGTCCAGTTAACTATTGTGCCTCAACGCATTTCGGGGAGTCATTTTACTTTAATAACTCTTATAGTTAAAATTGGTTAATTTATTAATTAATTTGTCAATATTTGTTAATTAACAAGTTCATATAAACTAAAATAAATTAATTAATTCTAATTTAACAGTCTCTTTTTTAATTAAACTTTAAATTATTTTAATGTATAAGGATAATCTCTTTCAATCATATTTCAAATTTCTTAATTTTACTCAACTTTTAGTTCGGTCTAATAACGATTGAACCTTTTAAACCTTAAACATCTTACCTTGTTTGTTTAACTTTTAATCCAATTTTTAAAATATTGATTGACAATGGGGAGACAGATATTGTAAAATCAAAAGTGTAGAAGATTATTGATAGTTTTTAAGTACATTAATAATATGTCAAACCATAAATTTACCCCTTTTTTGATAAAAGATACGTTTTAATCTTAATAATTGTATTAAAATATAAATCAAACTTTAATATTTATTAATATTTTAAAAAGATCATAATGTTATAAAAAATATTTTATTTAAATTTTAAATTGACCAAAAATCTAAAAAAATATCATTTTTATATTACATAGGGATCATTAATATCACCTTTTATTCCCAAAAAAGATCAAACACAACCAACTCCAAATTAATATCTTTTATCAAATTTGGTTGGAGTTCATCAACACAAACCATATCATTTATTTGTACGAGAAAAGATGACAATCAACAAAATAAACAAGATCCTTAAATCGTAGGGTTCACCATAAATGTAGGTGGATCTACTTTTATACATCACTATAGAAAAGATGGAAGCCATTGTCATTGAGTAAGCTGGCTTATTACCTTAATCACAACTATAATACCAAGTCAAGAGCTAGGAAAATTATACTTTTTGTTAACTTAAATTAAATTAAGTTATATTAATTTGGGTTTTTGAAGTTTGAACAGGTCAATCCTCCTAAATTTAAATATAGTATGAAATTCACTTAATTTAAATTTGATTTGTTGACTTTGAATCAATTAAGTCAAAATTTCTATTAATCAGACTTCAATCTAAAATAAATATTATGTCCTTAAATACATATTAAAATAAATTGTGAGGCAAATTTAATAATATACAAATTATGTATTTTGAATAAGTTATTTGATAAGTTAGGAATACAAAGTCAAATAGCAAATTCGATTTAATTATTATTTACCCACTCGGATATATAAGTAGAAATTTTAATGTAAGACAAATTAAATTTGCTGTAGGGTAGTTTGATCATACTTGCATTGTGATTAATGTGGTGTATTTGTTTGTCTATGCATGAAATTATAACCTTGTAATTAATAGCACATAGATACATGATTCTAGCATATACTCACGTATGTTTCTTTCCAACGTGTGATCTCTTCTTCTTCTTCTTCTTTTCATAAAGTTCATATGATTATTGCATGCATGTGTTTGATAATTTGGTTAATGGTCTCATGCATTGATCATATTAATTAGACATTATTATATGGTTCGATATCAACTGTGAAGAACTCGTAAGTTACATGCTATTGTCATGAATAAGTCGGGTTGGCACGAATAGTAATGATCATAATAATTTCTGTAGCCCCTCATCATAGTGGTTTTAAGGTTAGCAATTTATCAATTGTATAGATTCTAACATATGTAACATAAATTATTAAATTGCACCTCTAATGATGATCCAATCCTGCAAATCATTGAGAGTATGGATCGCACATGAGGTATATAATGGTTAGTGATGTTGTTGGTAGAGTTACTAGCCTTGCTTATATGGAAATTTTGATTCTTGTTTTAAATTCTATAATTAATTATATTCTAATTTCGGGTTTGGCCTAATAATGTTTAGATGAAGGAGAGTTGTATATAATCTTAATTTCCAAGCTTAAATCACTGTAGAGGGTATGATTAGTGGCTAATTAACTCTCAGATTTATCACTAATTATAAAGAGATTATATTTACATAATTTTCTATTAATTATTTTCATTTTTAACTTGATAAGAAAATTAAATTCATATAAAGATTTTTATGTCAGACATTTTTGTCCTTAGGAACAACTTTGTCTTTCTCCTATTAAGTGGACAACTATTAATTATAATTTTGGTTTTTAATAAATTACCAATTAAGTTACATAATTCAATCCAAATAAGGGTAATAAAGTGACTCAATAAATGATCTAAATTGACGAGTCAAAGTTCAATAAAAAAAGAATCCCTTTCAGTGTGAACTTGGTCCATACTGCCCTTGTGATGGAAAAATCCGATATAGAAGCTATATAAAGGATAAGGTCTCCTACAGTTACTCATATATCAATCATAAGTATATAGGTCTTTGATTCGTTAAGAGAGCTTACGTATTGAAGAAACTATAAAAGACCTAAATTTAGTGTTGATAAATAACTTCCTCAATTGTCCAGGAAAGATCAGAGCTCGTTTCGGCATCAAAAACTGTTTCAGAACACGAAATGGAACCAAAATCAGGTATTCTACATTTTCTTTATTTTACCCTTTCATGTATGATCCTGAGTGCTTATTACATTTTATATATTAACTCAAACCCTATATATTTGGGTCAAATTTTGAGTTAGACAATTTTATATTAAAATTTTAGTATGAATTTAATTATTTAATACAAATTCCAAAATAAGTTCCGTATTGATCAATAAGTGCACCCACAAGCGTTGAATTTTTAATTATTGAGAGAGACTTTCTTATATTATATTATATATATAGATAAATAATGCCACTCAAAAGAAACCCGTGATTTGGTTTAGAATTCAACAACACGGCAATGTATTCAGTCAACAAAATGAACTAATTATTGCCAATTTCCTGAACTTTTCTATTAAAAAATAATAAAAATTAAAGAGTTTTTGTTTTAATAACTTTTATGGTCATCCAAATCAATATTACTCAATGTTTTAAAATCCAAATTGGGACCTAAATCAGCATTTCAAAAATTGAATAAATTAAAAATTTTAAAATATGATTTAAAGAGATTATTCTTATTCATTAAAAAAAATAAAATTGTTAAATAAAAGCTAATTGATTTATTTTAGTTTATAAGAAATTATTAATTTATAAAAATTGACTGGTTAGTTAATAAGCTTATTGTTTTAAAAAAAAGTTATTAAAGTCAATTAAACTAAAACGTTGAAAACTAAACCGAAAAATTAGACGGTCCAAAATTTTTATTGTTGAACAGGTTGAGTTTTTTAATCATTGATATTATCTAAATTATTTTTACATATTATAAGTCCTTATTAATAAGCAAAAATAATTTAGACAATATTGATTACAATAATTATAAAACTTACCAAATGAATAATAATATAATAATTTACTAAAGGAGTGGAAAAGTTTATTGCTTATTATGTTTGAGAACAAAATCATCTATTTCTATTAAGGTATTTCAACCTTGTGCTATTTAATTTTATCTACATATTTATGTAAATCTTATATAAATATATGTATAAAATTTAATAGAATATAATAAAAATTGGCTAAGGGAAGAATAAAGGATGTGTTACTTTATTTATTATTGTTGTTGACATTTCTTTAGAACGTGACTACTCAAATGACAAATACATAACACAGAAACCTTTTATTTATGGTCCTCTAGCTATAAATAGCTTCTTGGAAGATAACATTCTTCTAAAAAGATAAGAATATAGACTAGACATGGTCAGATCTCTCTTTTGGGTGGCTAGATACCAAAATGATATGCCCCTACGATCAAGCAAACTATAGTCATTGGCTCCTCTTCTCTTTATTCACGAGTGCAACTTTTGTTCTAACATATAATTAAGAAGAAAAAAAAAGGTAAGATATATACCTCTCTTTTGTTCAAGAAATATTAAATGTTTCAAAAAAAAATTATTTTCAACTTTTTAAAAAATTATTTTTTAACTTCGGTTAAAATATAAGTTATATAACTATGAAATATATATAATTAAATATCATATATAAACTAATAAAATGTCATTAACATGATAATATTACTTAACTCTATCAATTGTTGTGATGGCAATTATTATAAAATTTGGAATGTTTAGATGTAAAACATAGTTTTGCATTTTGTAAAAGATCTGATGATAAAGTGTAGTCATGATAGCAGTAGGATCTTCCTCAACTCTAAGAATTTGGTTTTAGACTTCCAATTTTGTGGGTAGTATCGAATAATCAAACTTGATGTTAAAATCCATAGCAATAGTTACGATGATACTTTCATTATTAAAAGAGTTTGGATCGAGACATTATGGTAAGTCAGTAAGATATGCGTGTCGTATTTAGGAGGGAAATCCTAACTATTACTAGAATTCCTTTTCTTTTATGTAATACTAGAACCTTTTGAATAGCTCCTGTGTAAAGATGTGTGTAAAGATGTGTGTAAACATGATCTAGCTATAAGAAGATTAACTCAAAGGGAAACTACTGACAGAGCTATTTGGGACCAAATGATGTATTGGGCCTATCAAAATTTTAAAAAATTAAATATTTTTATTTGAGACCCAATGCACTACTGAATCCTAAATAGCATTGCCATATATATATATAAATCTTTGATAATTGAATAAGACTCTCTCTTGAAGTGTGTCGTGCCGCCACCATTAATGTAATTTGTGAAAAATTGTATGAAGAGGGGTGTTCTAAAATTTTTCTTTCACATAAAAGTGATTAGACATTAATCCCACGAGATTTTAAACAAATTTCAAGGACAGACCAGTACCAATAGCTACATAAAGAGCAGTGTTGGACCAATGGTGGTTGACAAATAAAAATCCCTTTATGTTTTGATAATTATACAATATATAGAATTGGTTAAGAAATTATTTCAGGATTTTAATTAAATGACCAATGCAATTTCAAGTGATAATTTCGAAGGATGCAATTGATAGACAATGTTCAAAATTCAATCTACAAATGTCAAAGAGATAAAATATCATGAAGATAGGGAT
>JANITX010000210.1:4596888-4610931 GCA_027564395.1 Erythroxylum ulei | reverse complement strand
AATTATCTGATTGTTTCGTGTGTATTAATTCCGTATTTTTTGTAGAACTTTTCGAAAAAGTTTAAACGATCTATTCAACCCCCCTTCTAGATCGCTTTCAAGCAATCATGGGTTCTTCAGTGATATCGGCAATTATTGAATTTGGATCTCCCTTAAAAAGGTTAGAAGCGGTGGTCCAATCACCTTTAATGGCAACTTTGTACAATGGCAAATAATGATCGATATGAGAAGGTAAGGCAAGGTTGACATGTCTAACCTTTTTCTTAACTTTTTGTTCTTCCATCATGTCTACTTTTTTTTATAATATGTATTCCACAACAGAATTTAAGAATGTTTCAACGAATGTATTTATGACCGTTTGATCAATAATTTAACTAAGTTGTTGCAGTAGAGAATGAGTTTTTGAGGCTTATGAACAATTGGGCATATATATATATATAAGAAAAAAAGATCCAATTATTTTTTAATATATTTGACAGTTGCTATCTCTTTTATGAAATTAGTAAATATTGGTTCTAACTAATTTTTTATTTTGCGGTTATAAAAAATACTTTAAAATTTTTAATATAAATTTTTTTGTAAAATTTATATTTTATTTGAGCCTCCTATTTTAAATTCCTGAATATGCCAACGAGGAAAACTCTAAAGTTGCTTATTGCTCTACAAAAGTGGATTTTAGACCACAATAACGGAACCTGGATATTTGGAACAATTCTTTAATTTGAGGTCTACGAATACTCCTTATACAAGATATACATCTATCATCATAAAGGGAAACTTGGTATCTTTTACTTAAATAAAGAAGACGAGTTTGTCTTCTTTATTCCTTGATACCCTTTTCTTCTCCACCATTTCTTTTTGCACATAAGAATAAACTTTTAGATGAATAAATGGAAGAGAATATAAGATTTTCTGTGTCAGAATGTCAGAGAAAGAGGGTAGGTATTGATTGAGAATGTAAAGGTAAACATACCTCAAGTACATGAACATGTCGTACAGGTGTCATACGAATTCCTTAGACCAGAAAAGGGGGAAAAAAATAAAAAATAAACACGAATTATCCATTTTAATCAAATGTTTGTTAATAAAAAAATAGAATCAATTCCGTTTTTTCTTGCACGAGATTAAAGAGCTATGTCGGGTTTTTTTTTTGACTGTTGACGATATTCGTTAGTTTTATTCTAAATTTTGGTAGCTTTAGTTGTCTTCTATATATTGTTGTTGTTGTTCTTCTTTTTGATTATGTATTTTATATTTTTTCTATTTTAAGATACATTTTGAGCGAGGTTTTCACTTGTTAGAAGAAGTAAGTGCTGTTTATATCTATCTTTGTATTGTTGAAAACATTTGGTATATTCCTTCGATTGATAGTGAAATTTTTTTAGACTAGGCCTTGTATTTAACTGTAAAAATCAATTAACAAAATTTTTATAAATTAGTTAATTTTTATAAACTAAAATAAGCTAATTAGTTTTAAATTAAGAACAACCTTTTTAATTTTATTTAATTTTTAACTATTTTTACAAGAAAATAATATCAGATGAATCGTTTAAATCTTATATTTTAAAATTTTTAATTTTATTAGTTTAATTTTCGGTCAAAATTTCAAAATATTTGTTAATAATGTTCTTGAGATAATACGGATCTAATGGCAATTAGAACCGCTAATCACGACAAAAAGGAGAAGCTCTCTTATAATCAAATCATTCAATCTCCTTTTTGCTTGGGTACTACAAAAAGTGTGTAAAATGAGAAAGTTGTTGAAACTGGTTGTTTTTTGTTGGGGACTACATTGCCTTGAGATGTGCTCATTGGGTGGATGGTGTCACATTCCTAGACCCACCACCATACTAATTTTCTTTTTATTCCCCCAAAAGAAAAGCCATAATAAATATATTATTTAGTGTGCATTTAAAAATATCGATTACAAATAAAAATATTAAATTGAATTTTACAATCTAGTTTTATTAAGTTAATTAATTATAAAATTAAGTTATGTTAATATAAAAATAACGAATTAAATCATACTTAATTAAGTTTCAATTCGGGTCTGAAATTCTTTTGACTCTAAGTTGATTGAATTTTTAATTTAAGGATTAATATGAAGTGTGATTATTTTATTTTATTATAAAATTTAAATT
Source organism: Erythroxylum ulei (assembly GCA_027564395.1). NCBI lineage: Eukaryota > Viridiplantae > Streptophyta > Magnoliopsida > Malpighiales > Erythroxylaceae > Erythroxylum > Erythroxylum ulei. The sequence continues at coordinate 4,608,790 of JANITX010000210.1, read as the reverse complement.
AATATGATTTTATAGTAATGTAAACTATTTGATGGATCGAGTCAAATCAAACCTAGCTTGGACGTATCTATGATTATCCTAATACTATATTATAATTTAAAAAAAAGTCTAAGTTTGAAACTGGTATCTACTTTTGGGCACAGTAAACGAGTTGGGAAATTGTCATTATTATGTGGATCTAATGATAGTTCTCTTGAACCCAACTTTTACATGATCCTGAGTAGTGTATGATAATTGTTAGGTGACCCACCACTGACCCTAAGTTTTCTATAACCCATGGAGGGAAAGACTAAAGACGCATAGAGATTGATAGATAGTCATTTGGTGGGTAAGGACTTTAACGATGATTGTTATTGTAACCTTTTGATTTCTATCCAAATTTAAGTAAGATTCGAATCGAACACAAAATTTTGAACCAAGTTTGAACCTGAATAGCCTAAGCTCGATCCAATCTATCATCATTCTTAAGAAGAATAATTGTAAGTGTGACAGATGGAGATTAAAAAGTTTCAAACTGAACTTGAATCTAAATGCAAAATTTCAAGCTGAACTTAAATCCGAACATAAAATTTAAGTAGGGTTCGAATCTGAAAAGTCAGAACTCAACTCTGTCTACTTCAAAGAATAATAATTAAATATTCATGCCATAAAAAACCTCACTTAAATGCATACTTTGGTGTTTCACTTTGTTTTTTGTTATGTTTGTACTGAGGGTTGATTACGTGAAAAAAGTTTAAACTTTTGTCAAATTTTTAATTATAGTCCAAACTTTAAAAAGTAGCAATAAAATGTTCAAATTTTTATATTTTCAATTATAGCGCGAACTTAAAAAAATAGCAATAAAATGTTCAAACATTCAATTTTTTTCAATTATAACCCGACGTTAATATTTCCGTCAAGTTTAAAAATGACTTAAATCAGATTACGTAGCTCCAACAACTATATTGATGTATTATACTATAATACAAGAATAGTTTGAAGTGTCATAATAACAAATAGAAAGCAAATGACTGAAAATATCAAGAGAACAACGATAACATCAGGTTAGAATTGAAGAAAATTGAAAATTTGAACATTTTATTGTCACTTTTTGAAGTTTGGGTTAGAATTGAAAAAATTAAAAATTTTGGTATTTTATTGTTACTTTTTAAAACTCGAGCTATAATTGAAAGTTTGACCAAAATTTGTACTTTTTTTAACAATTAATCTTGTATTTATTATGTTATTTAGGAATAAAGGGCTCTTCCATTATTATTTTATTTATTTTAAACTAAATAAAATAATAATAAATATATTTTAATGATTTATAGTCACTAAAAGTATTTTATAGAATTACAAATATTGTAATATTTTAATTTATTTTTATCGAATAAACTATTAAAATAAGGTCAAATTAGTTATATAAACTCTGTTTGTGTTTCAAATTAAAATAGCTTGTGTTAAAATAATTATATATAATTTAATTAAATTTTTTAGTAAATTTAAATTTTATTTTTACCCTATTATTTATAATATCACCACCGCTTTGTGGTGTTAAAAGCATATTGTACTATTCTATGTGGCAAGCCCAAGCCACTTTGCCTAAAAACCTATAACAGTATATGTTGACATAGGCATATGCCCCAAATATCTCCAAATCCTATTTTAATGAGTTGGATCCATCTCGATAGTTAAGCCACTAACTAGTCCATTGGGTATAAAATCTAGACAATTGGGTCCAAACCAATTCAAGATAAAATCCAGTTCATAAATAAACCATAGCAAACCTTGATGTAATTAAAATTGATTTAAAAGTTATGAATGAAATAAATAAATAAATTAGGAAATTTGAGTTCAAATATTAACAGATGAATTTATAATTGTTTAAGAAATACTTGAGATATGAAAACATGTTACAATAATAATTAGATAGATATATCTAATTTCGGGAAAAATTTAGTGTAATTTAATTTTTTTTTAATGTGGACCTATTAGAAATAGTTTGAACAAGATTGCGTATTACTGAACCTTCTTAAATTCTGCCTATTACTGGAACTTTCATTGAATTCTTGTTGTTGCTGTAAATTGGTACTGAATCTTAATAATTCCATCATCTCTTCTTTTTTAAAATTTAAAATGAAGAAAAAAAAGTTAGGGGCTGAACTATTATTGACATATAAATATTTTTAATCAAAATGAATAAAGTAAAGTGCTAAATATAAATCAAGTAAAGTAAACAAAAGATTACAAATGGTTGAATCTATTTAGGGATGCGGTTTGAGGTTGGGTGGCTTATCTATGATTCGGTCAATCTGGGTTAAAACTGGGTCGAATTAAGCTGGGCCAAAATTGGTCCGAGTATTCATATGGGTATAATCTTAGTTATAAAATTATCTCGATTGTTTTAATAGCCTATTGGTTCAATAATTTATGATTATGTACATTTATAAATCATTTTCTAATTAAGAGAAAAATCATTTAAAAAGTTAACAAAAATATCTTGATATTAAAAAAAAGGACCGTTGAAATGATTTGAATCAAAATTTCGACAAATTGAATGGTTTGATATTTTTAAAAAAATTAAAGTGTTGATATTTAATCTTTTAAATTAATTTTAAAAATTAATTTTTAATATAGGAGTAGAATAGAAATGGATATTTTGCATCGGTTAAATCATCGACTAATTAAATTGTCAACACGTGAATGAGTTTAGGTTGATTAGTTGATGGAGCGTCTAAAAAGTTAAACATATGTTTTAGGTGTTCGATTGGCCGACTCTTCAATTGAAGAAGATATGATTAGTCATTAGTAGGAGATTGACTAACTAAATGTATCCAAAACTTGATCCTTGCAACGATTATCTAAGCATTTGGAAATAACCGTTGTTACTAGATTGAGTCTTATAACGTTCTTATTTAGATTCCATTGAAGAGTTTTAGAGAGCTTGCTGTAAGGATTACTAATCTGCCATTCACTCTTGTTGAAAGAAATGGACTCCAAATTGACTGACACTTCTCTTTTGTTGACAGATATTTGAGGGTTGCTCCACTGCAAGCGGGAGGTTCGTTTCTATCATATCTATCGAGAGGGTAATCAGTGTGCTGATTAAATGGCTTCATTAGTAGCTACCTTAAAGCCAGCACTTCAGTACTTACGGGATCCGCCGTCAATTATTCGCGAAGCCTTGCTCTAGGATTTGTTTGGGGTGCGCCACCTTCGAGGCCTGCGCTCAGGCGTACCCGGAACTGAACATTTGTTTTAGCTTATTAGTGTTATCTATTCCCTTGTAAAAAAAAAGGAGAAGAAATGGACTCTAAATTGTACTAAGTTGGACTCCAAATTCCTTATGAAAATGTGAACATTCCAAAAGTTGAGAATGTTCACCAGTAGCAACCATTAAGTATAGAAAGAACATAACATACAATGCAAAAGGAAACAAAGGCATGTGAAAACTGGACCAGCAAACCAAAACCAGCAGAAGTAGCAGCTCAGAAAGAATATACGTGGGTAGCAGTGCCAAAGACACGTTACAGTAAAAAATAAGTGTGAGTGGAGACCACTTTCGTGTTCACGCAAGACAACAAACACTAGTTTCCATAAATCTGCAAAATGAGTATCGCAGCAATGATTGCTAGGGAAGAAAAAAGAAACCCTACTCAGAATATAAGAAAAAAAGTGCCACTACGAGCAAAGACAAGGAGTGGAAGAGATGATTGTCAGGTCCCCAACAAAGCCTCCATTGTAGGGCATGGCCTTGTCTCTCATACTCTCCTTGAAGAAAGTGCCGAACAGAGAGAAGTAGAGATTTAGGCAAGATCTACAGTCTTATACAAACACTACATGGTACGTACATACACTCTTTTTTAGGGTTAAAATTTTTAAAAATAAGAATTTTCATTTTATTTATTCTATTAATTTTTTAAAATAACATAATTATTTTAGATTTATAAATAAATAAAACTAATAAAATATAATAAAAAGACTTATACGACAAGTCAATAATATAGAAATAAAAATAAAAAGATTAAACTGAAAGAGTTAATATAATAACTCGCTTCTTAGCGATAAAATTTATATTTATTATATTTAAAATATATTGTATAAGTTATTGAATATACATTATAATTCATGAATTATATATTTTTAATAAATTATTTCTTGAATTAATAACTTAGATTTAATTATTATAAATTATTTAACAAATTAACAATTCAGATCAAAGTGACAAGTAACATTTACATGTTCTCTTTAGATTTAAAATAAATTATAATTATTCACCATACACATTACTTCCACTTCCTGTATTCAATTCAAAGAAAAAACCTACTTTTGACACCTACATCTTTTCTTGTTTGTCCATGATTATCACTTTCTCTCTTTGTCAGCCCCCTTTTTTCACGCCTATCTAATTCTGTCCCTCACTCTCTTTACAAGTACATGGATCAATTGAGTTGAGACCACGTGAGCATATAGTGATTAGACCAAACATTATGATATATAGTCTTTTAAAGACAATTGGTCAAATTATCATTACCCAATGTGATTATCTCTTAAACTAAGCCTATCCCATTTTGTTATAGAACTTGCATGCTCTAGGACCATCTCGTGGATGATGTCCAAATTTGCTAGTCATCTTTATACTACCTATTTAGGTTGGCAAAATGTCATGTACATGTGAACAAGAAAAAGAAAATGTTGAATTGATGAGATAATTAAAATAGTACAATGTTCTCGGTAAGGTTACATTTTATTTATGATCAAATAATATGGTGTAATTCAATAATTTATGAGTTTAAGTATAAACAAGCTTATCTTACATAGATTGGAAGAGTGTAAGCAATTCACAAACCCTTTAGTAACCTCTATTCTAACAGAAAATACACACTTTTGATTCAATAGATGTGAAAAGGTGCTTCTAAGTTCTAGGAGATAAAAAGTCTCAAAAGGCTAATTTCTTTTCCACCTACCTATAAAGGCAATTGTTTGATCAATGGGACAGGAACATAGAAGGCATAAATCTTTAAAAGATGCTTGATCAAGCTTTTTGGGCAGGGAATATTATGTAGAAAAAATTTGCTTCAAGTAATCATTCTTTTATAACAAATGTGACCCACTTGGCCTAATTACAATTCATTTACAAATTCTAATTTACTAAAGATTAAACAACCTAGATTTCTAAAAGGTAGCTTTAAGAATTAATGCCCATATAGAAGAGAAAGGCTTGTATCTCGATTAGCATACTTGAAGTATGAGCTTCAGTCAATCTTTGTTAATTTTTGATCTGATGGATGATTTGTTGTACCACTTGAATGATATATAAGTTAGAAATCTGTGATGCAACTTCGTTGAAGCTTATCAGTGAAATGAGAAGAGACTTTCTCGATTCACAAGTATAAATAATGTCACGTAGCTAAGTAATGTTATTTTCGTGTGTCCTCTGATCAGGGATAGCCCGTGTCGTATCACTTGATAATTTCTTTAATAAATATCTAAAAAATATCAACTATATGTTCCCTTATTATGAAAATTATGTACACTCAATAATTTAATATGTATATATATATCAATTATAAGTCTTGATATTACGAAAAAGTGATTAATGTAATACGATAAGCTGAACCATAATAATCCATTTTTAAAAGGAATAAAAAGTAAGTTTTATAATTATAATTATTAATTTCTAATTAATTGATTTTTAATTTTATTAAAAATTGAAGTTAAGTTTTGAAAAGTTAAAATTTGATGAAATCTTTGGAGAAATTATTGTATAGAAAGTTGTGGATGTGGTCAAGGAGAGGACGAGCCTATGAACCCTACAGTCATAAAGATGATAGAGGAGTGAGTGATTGCTCTGCAACGAATCTAAGTAGGGTTCTTCCTGGAGACCACCCAAAACCATGCCTAAGGATTTGTACTTATTTTTTCCATAAAGAGTAAAAGATATCGTTAGCTTACAATTAGGAATCACAATGAGTTGAGGACAACCGATTTTATCTTGCTTGTTACCATTCAAATTTTCATTTAATAATATCTATTTAATTTTAAAAAATAAATCCATTATATTATATTATATTATTTTAATCAATTATATTAAAATAATGCTATTTTAGAAACCTTATTTTTAATAGTTTGAATTTTTTAATAATTTATTATAGTTTTAACTATCTTAAATTTAATTTTATCACACACTCATATTTTCTAAGGTTAACTTTACCAATCTTTAAAAAATTGACGTTTGTCATGTCAAAGATCAATGAACAGGCCTAAGTAGCCCATACCATAGTTAAGGAAGCTTTATTCCGGTCTGATTTTGTAGGAGAACTCATATTTCTCAATTTGTAATTAATATTTTTTATTCTAAGTTTAATTCTTCTGATGTAATTTATTCAAGTTTTTTTTCGTCGAACTTATGGATCTAAATCCGGTATAATGGGGGGAGTCTATTGACTTAGGTTAGCTTGGTCCATTTACTTTGATATTTTCCTAGCAGTTTTATTAGTAACATAATTATAAGTTTAAAAAAATTCAGAGAAGTCATTAATTTAAAACCTTATATTATTAGATGCAGTTCCGAAATATTATTTTTTAATAAAAGAGAGAGAGAGATTGCAGAATAATCTTATCTTAATTTCAGAATTCAGACAAAACTTATATGTTTCCTATGAGAATGTTCTCCTTGGAAGTTGGAATTGTCCTTAGACGACCAGAAGCTTGGAACTCTAACACTGATAAGTTTCACTTGCAGAACACAGAGACCATTGTCTTCTAAAGTCCCATCCAGTCGCCATCAACATTCCAGTGATCCCAATTCTCATATTTAATGTCTAATTACTAAAACTTCAGATTCCTTCAACTCTCGTCAGCCCTTAGAATCAGTGCTCATTAAAGAAGAAAGATATTATCACAATATATAATGAAATTAAATGAGATTTTAGAAATAGAAAAAGTTTTGATTACTCTTTAAATAATTTTTTACTTAATAATAATAATTGATAATAATCACTAAATAATGATCATATTAGTCCCTTAAAAAATTTTACGATAAAAAATGAAGATATTTACTAATGTTTTAAAAATCAGATTCTCAATAATACGAAAAGTTTAAGGTTTAAAAACTTCAATCTATATTAGACCGTCATAAAATCAGTTAAAAATTGAACAACATTAAAAATTTTGAATATGATTGAAAGATATTGTCCTTATCTGTAAAAAATTTTGAAGTTTAATTAAAAAATATTGTTAAATAAAAATTAATTGATTTATTTTAGTTTATAAGAACTTATTAATTTATAAAATTTGATTAATTAATTAATCAACTAATCAGTTTCTGATAACAAGATTTATTTAAAGTGAATTGAACTGAAAAGTTAAAAATTGAACTGAAAAATTAGGCAATTCAAGATTTTTAAGGTTGAATCGGTTGAGTTTTTCAATCATTGATATCTATTGTATTAAGTTTCTTGATAAAATTTGTTTTTTAAATATTTCTTTTATATTTAAGTTAAAAATAACAACAAAATATACGCATTATAAACATCACATGTGTCAAATTTTGTTTGCATTATAATAGTTAATTAATTCATATTGATTGAATTAAGTTACATATCAATAATATGTGCTTTTTCATTATATTGTAACCGAAATCTTAAAATAAGAATTAAAAAAAATTAATGATTAAAGAACTGTTTTAAATTGAAGTAAAGATCTAATCAAACTTTCCAATTTCAGTTCCTTATAGTAATTTTTCTCACCAAAAACAGTAATCACATTACATAATTAAACACTCGCTACATTTACTTCTTCTTCTTCTACCGAGAACAGAGCCTTCCATTTCCCCACCTTACGTCTAGACGAAGACGAAGAAGAAACTATCTAAACCCTAGACCACTAGCTAGCTAACCATTCACACTGTCACACACTAACACACTAGCTACTCTTCTTTTCTAAACTTCTTTCATGGGTTTTACACTAAAACAAACAAACCCATATAACATGGAAACCAGATAATACAAGATCATAATTAAACACTAAAATCGATCAACTTCCAAAGGATAATATACCAAAGAAACTATAACATTATCATTGGATTATTAACTTGCGGTCTAATACCCTCCTCCTCTTGGATCTATCAGTAGAATTTGAGCGTTCCATTAAAGATTTGAGTGCATTTTGAAGGAAATGGACTGATTCAATGCTGTGATCTTTTTCAGCAGAAACAAGGAGAACGTTCCTCATTCTTCCTCCGAGCGTCACCATTTCAGCTCTTAGTGTCTTCAAGTGGAGAGACTTCAGTGTCTGGATTAGTTCTGGCAAAAGATCGGTCCTATCCTCACAGCACAAAGATGCTTTGAATATTAACTCCCCGTCACTTGAATACTCTCCTGATAGAACACTTATTTCATCGGTTTCTGATGGGAAAGAGTCGAGTCCTGAAATTTGCGAGGTCTGTTGTTTCAGTTCTTTCACTCGTTGAACAACCTTAGCTAGTAGTGAAGCTTTATCGACCTGCAAAAAGAAGAAAAAGGGGTTACAAGAGAACAGATGATTCAGTTGGTAAGATAAAGAAAAACGGTGTTCATGAAACCCTAAGTATGCGAAAAGCTTAGAAACTTTCCAACAGATCGCAATCCAAGAAGACCAACAGGAAACGAAGGCTTTGATAGGCTTTTACTTTTACAGATTCTGTCTGTAACTTTGAACATCTAAAAGCTCAACTAAACACAAAAAAGCTTCAAAAAGATTAGATTTTGATTATACTTGTCTCTCTTATGGTCCCGTGAAAACAGAAAAGAAATTAAACAACCATTAGTAAAGCACACGAAAACTGTTGCTTTTCAGATGTTCGTTTCAGTTTATTGCCAACTACTGAAGTAACCTGTATGATTTTAGTTTAGCTAAGCAAGTCTTGATCTAGTCACCGGGGATTACGTCTCCCTCAGCCAAAAAGTGTGGAGCAAGAACTAGCCCTTAGTTTCAGTTGCTTGCTTTTCCTGTAAGTGCTTCCTGAACAGTCAACAAAGCACGAAACCTGAAAGTAGAATAGAAATTTCTTTCCAGGAAAACGAAAAGCACATGGAAAATCTTAACTATCATGTTCTTCGACAGATGCTATCTCAGAAAAACAAAAACCTCGCGCTCTTGTTGACTTTCCTCCATGAAATTCAAGACCTTTATTTAGGTTTCAATCCTTAAAAATCGCTTTGCCCTTATGAAACATAATCTAAATGAGAACATAGAGCTCCAAAACAACACCCCATCATAGTATTCCATTGCCATGGAAGCTAATCGTAGCTGCAAAAAACAGTCACTGACACACTAACAGAAAGTTACTTAATGACTAAATTTCTACATAATTACCTTAGAATTGCAAGGAAGGAGAGTCCTAAGCTTATCAAGATGAGAGTTGATCCTCTCTCTTCTTCTCTTCTCAGCTTCCTTGTGATTTCTGAGAGCAGCAAGAGCTCTATCTTGTGGCGTAATGTCTGTGACTACAGACCCTTCGAAGGGGTAATTCTGATACGAACCTGAAGAGCTACAGAAGCTCTGCATCGGCGGGAAAGTATAGGGTGCAATGTTGAACGTTCCATTCTCGGAGAGATACTGGTAAAGGTAGGAATTTTCCGGCGAGGGATGGGGCTGCATGATGTGTAAGTGAGTCTTTTGTTATAATGATCAGAGAATTTTGTATTAAGTTCACTTGAAAAGTGACCGAGTGCTCCGATGCTTTCGGTGGGTTTATGTGAATTTAAAGGGGTTTCTGGTTGGTTTGTTTATTTTTATTGTCGTTTGATTTGACTCATTATGTCGTTTTTCTTGATAAGCAAATCTGCAAAAGCAGTGGACCCGATGTGTCGGGGACTCGCCATAGATAACGGGGTTAGGTTGGCAATTAACCTGCCGGCATGAAATTAATAAGTTTAAATAAAATAATATTATTTTATTTATTAATTAAATTTTCAGACAGATGTAAATTAAAAAAATCAAATTGAGTTCAGTAATAAAATATATATATATAGAAATAACAAAAAGTGCTTTAGGCTAACTTTCATCATGTAGGGTGCAATATTACACCGCTTCTTCTATAACGCTTGTATTACTCTCTCAAAATCTTATTTTTATGGTTGAGGTTGTTCTTATTTTATTTCTCGCTTTTGTTAAATTAAAAAAAAAAAGCAAGTTGACTAAAATTTGTATATATATATTAATTTTTTTTTAATTGTCATGTGGTGGTGTAATTTAACATAAAAGAATAAAATAGGAATTTATTCAATTACTTCTCTAAAATTACTAATAAAACTCTCTAATTGTAGATATTGATTGTAATTTATCTTATATTTTTTGATAAAACCTTTTGTAGATGTATAATAATATTTAACTTCAACAATGCCATTTGTCTTTTTTTTTCCATATGCTAATAAGATTTTTAATTTATAGAAGGAAAATTCAGGGAAATAACAAATTATTAAAATTGAATTTTGTTTAGTAAAGAAGATTTGATAATTAAAGTCTTCACATTTTTATTTTTGTGTACCTATTGATTACTATGTCTCAATAGACAAGTCTAGTTATATCATTAAGGATAATAATTTAAGTCTAGTCTAATTCAAATTTAAACTAAGAATTCATGTTCGAATTGATCATTTTATTTTATTTTTATTACAATTACAATTACTATTTTTTATTTTATTTTATGTGATCATTCGGAACAACTTTTCTATTTGTTAAGAGTAAAGCTGCGTAGTATTGGACTTCTCCAAAATCAACATATCCGTGAGATTTATACTAAATTGTTATTATTATCGTTATGTTTGAATTAATCATATTATTTACTATTACAGTAACTTATACTTGTAATCTAATTTTAGGAATATAATAATTAATTTCTAAATACTTAACTGTAATGCCATTAAAAAAACAAAATGAAAGCCATCCCAAGTAACATAATATTAACTAACAATCTTATAGGGTGTTTGGTTCACTTGCATAAATAGACAGAGAAATGAAATGGTGAGTTTTAAGGAATAGAATAGTTAAGAAATATATTAAATATGTATTATTTAATTTAGTTTATTTATAAATTTTTAAATAATATTATAATATTAATATTTAATTTAAAAATATAAATTTAAAATGACAAAAAAATAATTAACAAAAAGATTAAAATATCTATAATTATCATCTTGATTCTATTAAGTAAAACAAAAGAAGTGAAACTCAAGTTTGAAAAGAACTCGATATCTTAAATGAAAAGGCGACATCCTTAAGTAACAACAATGTACATTGAAAGACAAGTAAGAGTGATTTTATTGATTTCAACTCCTTAGTGAGGGCTTGTGGCATAAAAGACATTTTTGTGCCAGTGCTCATTTTTATCCTCAACCATTTAAAACAAATAAAGATAGGGCTGATAAGTTTACTTTTTTATCAAATTAAATGAATAAAGATGTATCTTGGATTATATATTATAAATGTTTTCTTCAATTAAATAAGGAAATAATATATTATCAAGAATATATCAATAATAGATTGATCATTTTAGTCAATCAAATACTCTCTTAAGGTGAGTTTACAAAATTTAGGGAGTAGTTGATTCGCATATAAAAATGAGAATGAATACAGTGAAAAATCAGAATGAATATTACCATTATAATTATTATGATTGATTAAGAGGAAGGAATGATTACTATTATCATTGAAAATAGTTGGTTTGCAAAAAATATTAAGAAATACAAATTTATTATATAATTAACCAATAATAATTTAAGTAATTATATCGTAATTAATTAATTAATTACAATATTTTAATTAATGAATGAATTATATTTTAATTAATTATATTGTAATTAATGAATGAATTATATTTCAATTAACTAATTAATTACAATATTTGAATTAATGAATGAATTATATTTTAATTGATTAT
>JANITX010000210.1:4561208-4572819 GCA_027564395.1 Erythroxylum ulei | reverse complement strand
CAGAAGGCTTGGGTCGTGTTTGGGAGGATCGACGCCTTGATTAATAACGCTGGTGTTAGAGGTACGTACTCTTCTAAAGATTGCCTGTTTATCGTGTATCTTTTTCTGGGTTTGATTTTGTTTTTACCATTTTAAAGATAATGACTCGGTGTTGCTGTAGAATCTCATTGCTGATAGATTTCTTCTTAGAAGGTGTAAGCATATCTATTGCTGGCCAGAAATTTTGAATATTTAGTGAATTTGCGTAAGGAATTATGGTAAAAAAGTGAACTTTAAGTTCTTAGATACAAACTTTCTCTTAATACACGTATAGGTGATCTGTTGAGTTGATTAAACTCTCTGAGGATGGTGATTCAATAGGGAATTCAGATTTTCTGGTTTCTGCATTATTGGTATAGGGGTTGTTCTCAAATGTATTTGTTTTTTTCCAGGTAGTGTGAAAAGCCCCCTGGATTTGTCTGAGGAGGAATGGAACAATGTGTTCAGAACAAATTTAACAGGATCATGGCTGGTGTCGAAGTATGTCTGTACGAGAATGATTAATGCCAAAATAGGGGGGTCAGTTATTAACATTTCATCAATTTCTGGTGTCAATCGCGGGCACTTGCCTGGGGGTGTTGCATATGCTTCTTCAAAAGCCGGTTTAAACACGATGACAAAGGTGATTATACCATTTGACATGATTCTGTAGCAATTCAATTGTTTCGATTGGATTGTTGTGCTTGCTGGTTGCTGAAAGCGATTATATCATTTGGCATGATGGTTGTTGCAATTGCAATTACGTTGCTTTAATTTGATTATGTGCTTACAACCCGGTTGCCAAATTAGATATCTCAGAGTGTTTATATACGCGGGTGGCTCTGTGCATATCCAATCAATAAGGATTTTGGTACAGTTTTGGCGGATGAATATGCAACCACATAACCACACCAAAACGATGTGTTCTGATGAAAAGTTGGTGGAGGGGAATAAAGGAGTAGGAATAATTAAGTGGAATGATAAAGTGAGAATGAAAAAAGAGCTTCAATGAAGATGGACCACAGATACCAATCGATCATGGATGGTCTTTTGGTAATTGTGAATACAATAAAATATTCGAAAGAGATACTGTCTAATACAATTGCAGCAGCTGATATTGAACATTTTGTTGTAAACTTTAATTTTTAGTCTTTCTGAACATGATTATATTTAAAGATTATATGGAAACAAGGTGTTTATTAACAATCTATGGAGACTTAATTCGTCTTCGTTGATAGATCTGCCTAACTCAACAAGTAATTCAGGAATAAGTTGATGGCTAGTTAGCTGTTTATGAAGTTCATTAGAGAAAAAGAATTTTCACCATTGACAAGAAGGGAAGATCTAATTCTATGTTCATACATAGTAATTTGTTACCTTCAATTTGTCTGAAATCAGATGCATTCTTAGGTAGAAGTATCTCTGATCAGCCAATATTCAGGTCTGCTACGAATTCATGTTCTTGTACTTTTCCTTTCTGATATCTTTTAAACATCTTACCAAGAGGTGGAGTGTCCCTATTGATATGTAAACAATCCTTCTGCTAATCCTGATTTTGATATCCTTTAAAATATTTACCGAGTTATTAAGTTTTGTTACGACTTTTTGGATTCGGTTTACTGATGACTAACTTGATGGAAATATCAGATCATGGCTCTGGAGTTAGGGGCACACAAGATCAGGGTGAACTCAATATCACCTGGAATATTCAAGTCAGAGATCACTCAGGCTCTTATGCAAAAGAAATGGCTGAATAATGTTGCTCGAAAAAGCGTCCCTCTTAGAACCTACGGCACCTCTGATCCGGCATTGACGTCGCTTGTTCGGTACTTACTCCACGACTTATCTGAGTATGTCACAGGCAATATTTTCATTGTTGATGCGGGGGCTACTCTTCCTGGTGTTCCTATATTTTCTTCACTTTGAATCTTATGGTTACAATGTTCTTTCTATACATGATGAACTTTGCATCTTTTCTCACCAGTTTGAGATGCCAATGAAGAATATAAATTTCAATTTCGAGATACTCAATCTGAATCTGATATGAAAAGAGTCTCCAAACCGAACTTATTGTCATTGTTATTAAAAAAAAAGTCCAATTTTACTAAACATTCTTTGATTCTTTCAATAATTTGCTCTATGTATATTCAAAATGTTTCGTCAACTCTTTTCAACATAATTACAAGTCATAAACCTCTTTGACTTGTACTTGGTAATAGTTCGGGTCATACCAGTTAAGGAGTTCACCCCTTAAGGTTAAAACAACATTGATTCGAAAAGTTAAACTAATATTTTAACTAATGGACTGGAAGTTAAATTGATAAAATAGGAGATTTTCAGTTTAAAAGGTTTAATTATTATTAAATTATTATAAAATTGGTTAAAAATTAAACAAAATTAAAAATTGAAATATAATTGAAAAATATAGTCCTTACTTATCGAATAATTGAAAGTTTAATTGAATTACTTAATTTATTTTGTTCTATAAATCGGTTAGTTTATCAAAAATTGATCAATTAATTATTAAACTGATTAATTTTAACCCAAAAAATAATATTAAAGTAAATCAAATAATTTAATTAAATTTAAATTATTCGACTTAAACCCAATTTAAGTAATGTCTGCAACAAGAAGTTAATGAAAGTTTTGTTACCAAGTGAAGGTGAAGAGAGGTCTGATAGTAAGAATCTTATAATTATTTGTCCAAAGTTTTATGATCCAAAGTTGACAACTTTATTCAAGTCCCATTTTTTTTCAGTGTAGACGAAACTCAAGGATATCATGAATTCTACAGGCACCATTGAGACGCTTCTCGGCTTGAGAAAGTCACACGTCTTGTTCTTTTGACTTCTTGTCCTCTTCTCTTCAATCTTGTCTCGCTCTCTGAAACTTGGATTGAGCTGAGCTTCACCATCTAATGTTCAATACTTTAACGTGCGAGCGTGTCTTTTCATTTGTTTTCCTTTACTGGGTATAGATAAGTTTCCGTTACTGATCAGGGTCTTCCAGGATTTGTTCAATCTTTTTTATTTTTTATTGTTTTCCCTGTGAATCCAAATCACTGTTCTTATCTTAAACTCAATCCATTCCTTTTTTCTTTTTTTTTTCCTTCTCAAATTTGTCATCCCTGATGCATCTTTCTGCCATATCAATTAGCATTCTTTCTCTCGTATCGTTTTGTTCTGCTTCAACAATCTACGCTCCTGTTGGGTTGATCCAATGTTACCCGTGAAAGCTTTTCGCAAGGTCTCCAAGAAACACACTGTGTTTCCGTCGGGACGTACGACAGTTTCAAGCAATTTTCTGGGGATGTTTCCTGGGAATGAGAAGGGTAGTCCTCTATTTACTGCTTCTTCAAAAGCTTCCAAGTAAGCACTTGTTTGTAGATTTCCGTATCTTCGACAAGAGAAATAAAATTCAAATTTTTGTTCTTTCTCTGAAAAGGGGCTCTCTGGCTTTTGTGAACGTGCTCTTATGTTATGAAGTTATATACTATGCTTTCTAACTGAGCACAAAGCTATTGTGGACATTGTTCTTCTTAGGATTATGTTGCGATGATGCAAGGTTTTGGCTCTATTTTCATCAGTAAGAATTTGACCGAAGCAAAGTGATGTAGGGTCTGGGATGCAGAGTTTGTCGCTAGGTTAGGATTTAGGATGTTTCAGTGGCAGTGAAGATGATATGTTCAAATCAAATTTGTAGTAAAGGGGGTAGGGGATTTCATATGTCAGCACTAGAATTATGGAAAATTTTATTAGGAGTTGAAAAGAAAATTTCAAAGATTTCTTTAGCTTGTAAAATGGTTACAAGCTTGTGATAGAGAGTAGAATCATCTAATTCAGATAACATTGAAATTCCAATAGAAACAATGAGGTTCTAACTACATCTCTTGTATGGGAAGCTTGAGGCAGTGTTCTAGTTTCTGTGAGCTTGAAGCAATCTAGCCATATCTTTTGAATAGAAAATATGGAACTACAGGGTTGTTGTTCAAACACTAGTGCTTTTGTTACCTTTCTCTTGTTGTATTTTTCAAATCTGTAAAATCCTACGAGATGGCATGTTCAATTATGCTCTTCCAAAAATTCAAAGTGACACTATTTGTAGGGTTGCATTCTTTACAATGATTTTAACTGGCGATGATGAATTTAAAATGTGAAATTACACCGATCATAAACCTTAAATGTTTTCATTTCCTTTGGAAAGTGATACAAGGGAGGCTATGTTTTGGAGTCAGCATAGAAGAACAATGTTTCAAATTGATTGTTATAATCAGATGACCACAAGATTATTCTGGACCTGTACGGAAGTTAATTATCCTTGTGATTCTCTGCGCTTCTTAAGCCGTGATTACAGCACGGATTGCAGTGAGAAGCCCAGAAGGGAATTGACAAGTAAGGTGAACAATCACTATTTGGAAACACTTATTTTCTTATATACAGATTTTCCATACCTAAGAGCTGATGCACTGATATATTGACTATTTGTCATACATGAATAGTGGGATCGAGAAAGTCTCATTATTAGTCACATCTTAGATATTTATAGGCTCTTAGACTAAATCCTTCGTTATAGAAGAGAACACATGAAATCATGTTTTTAATTTCCTTGCTAACGTTGTCTAGTCTGCACCCTCTGCGACATGTTTTTATTTTTTCACATGTTGATGCCTTTCAAAGTTAACTTCAATGAATTGGATGGTTGATAATGTAGCTTTTAGGAAAAATCCCAGAATATGTGAAGATTGTTGAAGTTGGTCCAAGGGATGGCTTGCAAAATGAGAAGGAAATTGTACCAACTGCTGTAAAGATTGAGTTGATCAAAATGTTAGCTTCTTCAGGATTGCCTGTTGTTGAGGCTACAAGTTTTGTCTCTCCAAAGTGGGTACCACAGGTTTGTTAAGATAAATTGCAACACAGAGCACTTTTTCTGGAATTCTTATCTTTGGTTGTTTACACTTTTTCCTAGTTCATCAATATGTGTATCGGCTTTTTCCATGTAGCAAACATTTGTTCTGAACTTGTTCCGTATGCCTTGTGCATGTTTCTAAGATTTGAGTAGAAGAAAAAGTATCGTTGTTTCTTGATTTTGACTAAAATCTTGTAAGTATATCTTACTGCTGTTGGATTTGTTATGGATATCTATTATACTGTTCATTTGTTTGATGTACTGACATTTTCAAGTTGATAGTGTCATATTATCTTTCAGAAGGTGGATTAATTATGTTATTGAACATTTTATGGTCTCATCTCAGCTTGCAGATGCAAAAGATGTCATGGAAGCAATTAGAGATTTTAAAGGTGTTCAGTTTCCAGTTTTAACTCCCAATCTCAAAGTAAGTCTGATATATTAGTAATTTATGCAATCATAAAATTGGTTTGAGCTTGTATGTTATAGTAACACTGAAATTTCCTTCATAGGGTTTTGAACTGGCTGTTGCAGCTGGAGCCAAAGAAGTGGCTATATTTGCCGCAGCTTCTGAGTCTTTTTCAAAATCAAACATAAATTGTAGCATTGCAGATAGTCTTGTCCGCTATAATGATGTTGTCCTTGCTGCTAGCAAGTTATCAATTCCTGTTCGGGGGTACATTCCTGTTGACTTCTACAAAGTTCTCTTTTTTACGATTTCTTTTTATTTGTCCTGATCAAGAAAAGCATATATTCATTAAACCAAAATTTGCCTACACAAGTCCTTTGGTCTACCACAAAGTGCTCCCTTATGTTTGGTTGCAACACTCAAATTCCAGAAAGTTATTAATTTTGCTCTGTGGATATAGTTTAGAAGGTACGGCAAAAGAGGTTTTTGAAGCAAGATAACAACAAAATTTCAGAAGGTTTCTTTGATATTAAGTTCTTTTCATATCTCAGATTTGGTTGACTGTAGTAAGCCCATCAACAACGTCAAGCCTCACTCAAACCTATAGGAAGTGGCCTTCACAGATTTGTTTGTTTATTGGGATTCTGTCCAGTATTCTGCAGAATTCTGTTTGTTTCCCTTCCATCTACTTAACTTTTCAGTTATTATTAAACTTTATTATTTAAAGACAAGTACAATCGGACATGTCATGACTTGTTTCTGAAGATGCCACTTAGAAATGGTTCTCTACCTGATTGATTTGGAGCCATAGAGTAATCAAGTTATGAGAATGAGGTTAGGAGTTTGTCTGAAGCTCAGAAAGGGATATAATTGAGGAGTTAATGGAATAGATATGTTCTCCATATGTTATGGAGAATATATGAGCTAGAATCTACCACTGAAATACTCTTAAGTATCTTCATGTTCTTCAGATACATAAGATCCTTCAATCTCTGTTAATATATACTGCTAGGCTGTTATTGAACCAAAATTCTGGATTGATATTGTCTACTCCTAATTATTTTTCAAGCAAATATGGAAGCATTAACAGTTAAATATTATGAAAGAAATACTATGAACATGGGTCTCTTGATTCTTGCTCTTTCACTAGCACTTTGTTGCATTTTCATTGAACAGTGGTGTGAAATATTCTGGTAATTTCACAAATTACTTTTTTTTTCTTTTCAGATATATATCATGTGTTGTTGGGTGTCCAGTAGAAGGAGTGATACATCCATCAAAAGTTGCATATGTTGCCAAAAAACTTGCTGATATGGGTTGCTATGAAATTTCCCTTGGTGATACAATTGGTGTTGGCACTCCTGGTAATGCATGAAGCTGCCTTCTACTTGTCTCTAAAAATGTTACTTTCTTCTTGTCATTAGCTAGGATTATTTCATATCTCTGAATTGAGAGACTAAATCAATACTTTTATTAAAGCTTCTAAAATGGTCATCTCCTTAGTTGAGGTTACCTTAGTTGATAATTGCCCCACTGTAAGTAGTAGTTGGACATACTTCAGACCCAATTTCTGAGGGACTTAGGTAGTAGAAACTTCCTGGTAAGAGAGATGAGCTACCCTTTAGCTAACACTTTATAAACTTGACGATCCCTTCGGTAATATTCTTAGCTGAATAAGGTATAGTCATCTGATTTATAGGATTGGATAATCGTTATGCATAGATCTTACCTATCCATTCTGTTTATATACTTCCTTTGCATAAAGGTAGTCAAGTTATGCCTCGACTTTTGATATGTAGGCAAAATCAGGGCTCTCAATACTTTCGCTACGTGTTTTGAGGCATGATTATGCAGCATTCTTTAGTACAATCAAGTCACCTTCATTGAGTTTGCTGGCATTTGTGGCACTTTTGTGTAGTACATGTCCTGATTCAGCTGGTCTGGTTGTTAGCCAATCTGATAAACATCGTCTATGATTGAATACTTTGAATTCTTAAGGACTTGTCAAAATCAAATGCTCCAGGTTGTTTATTCTCATTATTTCATTCTAGATTATCAAACTCTGGAAGGAATAGGAAAAAAGGTTCGATACTTCTTTTGAATCTCTCTGAGACAGGTAGTAGCAAACTTGTTTATCTGGAATGAGATATCATAAAAATGTATTTATCTGTTCAGGTTCTGTAATTCCAATGCTTGAAGCTGTTATGGACGTAGTCTCTGTGGATAAGCTTGCTGTGCACTTCCATGACACTTACGGGCAATCTCTTACAAATATTCTGGTGTCCCTTCAAGTAAGTTCTTGTTTCTTTTTTTCCTTTTGTTGCTTAATTCATGCACCAAACAATCTATACAATCGATGAGA
This sequence comes from Erythroxylum ulei, assembly GCA_027564395.1. Classification (NCBI taxonomy): domain Eukaryota; kingdom Viridiplantae; phylum Streptophyta; class Magnoliopsida; order Malpighiales; family Erythroxylaceae; genus Erythroxylum; species Erythroxylum ulei. The sequence continues at coordinate 4,565,125 of JANITX010000210.1, read as the reverse complement.
CGTTCTATATTGTATATTTCTTGTAATCTTCTTTCCTGTTATATCTCCAGTCACGACATCAATCCAGTATCTTTCATGACCATACTTGATCTATTATTCTGATGTTGTCTGAGGTGTTTTCCTTACTATAGATTTGCCATGGCTTATGTTTCCTGGAGAGCATAATGGTTACAAAGTGAATTGGATAATTTTTCATTGTTTTCGATGCTGGACTATTTAGAACATTGACATAAAATAAAACCTAAACACTCACATAGATAGATAGTTTGATACCTCTGGAAACTGTGCTCGTCTGCCTTGTACAGGCTGGGATCAAAACAATCGATTCATCAGTCTCCGGTCTAGGGGGTTGCCCTTACGCCAAGGGTGCTTCTGGGAATGTCGCTACTGAAGATGTGGTTTACATGCTTAATGGTCTCGGAGTGAAGACCAGCGTGGATCTCCAAAAGATCATCTCTGCAGGTATGTTTATATCCCAGCATCTGGGGCGTCCATCTGGTTCAAAGGCAGCAATTGCCTCGAGCAAGACCACTGCTCATGCCTCTAAACTGTAATTTCTAAGATCAATGAATACAAATGGAGACTTAAAAACTTCCTGCCAATTCTTTCCATTAACATTGTTTCTTCTTCGTGCTTGTACATTCCAAACGAAAGGCAGGTCTCGTTCTGAGGATTTCAGGCATATATGTATACACAACTGTTATCAGTTCCATTCATGCAGGTAGGTTGTACTAACTAATATTAATGATAGATCTCGTCAGGAAAGTTTCAGGACAGATCAAATATTGCCTCAGGACAGACAAACAGTGATGGTTTGCCTCTAAAGTTGTTAGCTCTCAAAAGAATCCTCCAAATTCTACCCCAAGAAAACTATGAATTGTTGTAGGATAAATGCCAAGATTATACCGTTAAGCAGCCTTCAATTCTATTTTAGGCGAGCTCGATTTAGTAAACAAGTGAAGAAGCTGGACTAGCGGGCAAAGCTTAGATGTTATACATAGGCATGGCAGGAAAGTTTGAGCTCATGACTTTGGTCTTCCGACCTGATCGGATTCAAGCTCGAACTCAAATTTGATAAATAATTTTTGGATTCGACCAATTTACTATTAAAATATGTTTGATCAATCTCAGCTTATTGTCAGCAATGAAATTTTTTAGTGGTCGGATTGAATTGAAACAAATTATCAAAATATAATTGACCATATTCGAATATGATAGTTTTTTTCAAACTTGAGTTCAAGTCTTAAAAATTTTTCTTCGATGATGAACCATAGTTATTCACAGATTCAACTTCAGCTGAGAAGAAATGATGGATTAAGGTAGGAAAATCAATGATGGGATGGTGGTGGGAAAGCTGAAGTAATGATGTTTTCGAAACTAAATCCACTAAAAGGAATTGTTTGGATGGTAATGATGTTTTCTTAGAAAAAAACACTTTCTCTGGCCAAAATATCACATGGGAACTTTGAATATTATTTCGTTGTTTGAATAGAAACCACTTTTTTTAATGATTTTTTATTATGGACTATAAATATTTACTTTGACAAAAACAGTGTGTAAACTCAACCGGTAATATAGCAATTCTAAAGTTTAAAAAGCTCAATCAATATTAGACTGTTGAAAGACCTAATTTATTCCTAAAAGCTAGCTTAAGAGAGGAGGTTTGCACATTATTATAAATGGTTGAATGCACTCATACTTATCCGATATGAGATTCTTGATACACCTCCCTCAACCCAAAGTAAGGCTGAGTATTTGCTGGGCATATAGGCAAAAGGACATGATTAGGCACCGCTCCAAACCATCGATACAAATGAGCTTTGATGCCATGTTGAAAAGCCTAACTCACCTTCAAAAGATAGCTTGAGAGAGGAGGTTTTAAACTATTATAAATGGTTGAATGCACTCACACTTATCCGATATAGGATTTTTGACATAGACTGTTATAAAGCTGACTAAACATTGAATAAAATTAAAGAATTTGAATTGTGATTGAAAGGGATTGTCTTTATTCATTGAAGAATTTGAAGATTAATTAAAAAAGATATTTTAATTGATTTATTTTAGTTTATAAGAAACTTAATTTATAAAAATTTACCAATTAATTAATTAATTAATCAATTTTTAACAACAAAAGTTATTAAAGTAAATCAAATAGAAAAGATGAAAACTAAATCAAAAAGTTAGACAGTTCAAGATTTTTACAGTTCAACCAGACGAACTTGAGTGCTAAAAAAAATCATGGAGATTTAAACTCATAGAAATCTAAGATATCAAGGATTTAGAGGTTTTAGTATTAATTTATACAACTAATCGGTTAGTTGTAATTCAAACATATGAAATTATTTTTTTAGTTGATAAAGCTTTATCATTATGTATTTTTGTTAATTATATTTGATGTATAATACTAAAGTTAAAACTCCTTTGATTTAATTTATCTAATTTTAGTTATAAATAAGAATTAAAATTTTTTTATTTTTAAAATGTTATAAACCTAATGAATCTCACGTAAAGAATAGTTAAAGAAAAAAATTAATCTAAATTAAATTAGACTTAATTTTAAAGTTTAAAAAATTTCAACAATAATAATAGATGATGAAATGATTGAATTACACAATACAACCATTTATAGAGATTGTTTAATTTGAAATTTTAAGATAAGTTAAAAAGAATTTTAATTTATCTAATTCTAATTATGAACGAGAATTATAATTTTATAATCATTTTCTGCATATTAAACGAAAGAAATTAATCTAATTAAATTATAATTAATTTTAAATTTAAGAAATTTCTTAAATTAAATATGAAATATTTGATTTTAATAAGATTTAATAATAATAATAATAATAATAATAACAACAACAACAACAACAACAACAAGGGTTAATTACATAAAAAAGCCTAAACTTTAATCAAATTTTCAATTATAGCTTAAATTTTAAAAAGTAGCAATAAAATGTACAAATTTTTTCAATTCTAACTTGAACTTCAAAAAGTAGTAATAAAATACTCAAATTTTCAATTTTTTTTAATTCTAGCCCAGCGTTAGTGTTTCCATTAAGTTTAAAAATGACTTAAATTAGATTACGCAACTTCGACGACCTTACTGATGTAGTACGTTATGATGCGAGAATAGTTTGGAGTGTTAGAAGAATAAATAAAAAATAAATGGTTGAGAGTATTAGGAGAACAGTAGCTAACGTCGGGTTAGAATTGAAGAAAATTAAAAGTTTAAATATTTTATTGTCACTTTTTAAAATTTGTGCTAGAATTGAAAAAAATTGAAAATTTGGACATTTTATTTTTACTTTTTAAAGTTCGGACTATAATTAAAAATTTGACAAAAATTTAAGATTTTTTTGACAATTAACCCTAATAATAATTATTATTATTATTAAAAAAGAGTCAATATCTTTCTTTCTTGGCATGAGATCCTCTGTGCCAAAAATGGTGTTTCAACTCTATTTCTACATAAATATATGGATGAAATTTAATAAAACAGGACAAAAATCGATTAACCAGGGAAATAGAGAATCTGTTCCTCTCTTTCTTTTGCTTGAACTTGATTTATCTACATAAATAATTTAATAAAAAGTGATAGAGAGAACATGGATGTGTTCCTCTTTTTTTTTTTAAGAAAAGAGGAGAAAGACAAACGATTACAGAACGAGACAAGGGAAACAAATTCTCGACATATCTTCTAAAAGGATAACATGGCACCCAATTGGAGGAAGGGAAAAAAAAGCAGTTCCTAAAGCAATATGTGCAGCATATGTCGCTAGCTAATCCGCACAGCGGTTACTCTCTCGATAAATATGACGATGAACCACCGTTCAGTTACGCGTAAAAAGTTCATGGATACCCTGAACAATGGGATTATGGGTCTGGGAGCGGCTAGACGAGGAAGAGATGAGGTG
>JANITX010000210.1:4512977-4524981 GCA_027564395.1 Erythroxylum ulei | reverse complement strand
TTTTATAGTTATAAAAAATATTTACATCAATAATTATTTAACTTGAAAATATATTTTAAAAGATAAAAATAAAATTTTAAATAAATAAAATTTAAACACAACAACAACAACCTCATAAAAATTTTACTATAAGCGAAATTTAAAAAGGTCCAATAATACGCAACCTTACCCTTAATTAATAAAGAGACTTTTCTAAATGAAAAAATTTAAACACAATTAGAGTTATATAATTAAATCACATTTTATTTATTATTTGGAATTTCAAGAATTCAAGCTTAGAGGATTTAATAAAATTCAATAAAAATTAAGAATGAATGTGCTAGATTATAAAAAAATAAAATATAATAAAAATTTAATTTAAGGATTTTAAATCTTTTAACTATAACTTTCAAAATTTTCTTCCCATAATTTTCAAAAGTTTAAAGAATTAACTTTTTGATATATAAATTCTAATTATATATCAAATTAACATTTTAAATTTTAAGAATTTACTAATTTCATTAAATTTTTACATACTTTTGTTTTTGAGGACTTGTAAAATGATAATTGGGTACATAAAATAACATATAAAACTATATCAAAATTATATAAATACCCATTTTGCTACTATATTTATTTGATTTATAAATGTATAGAGGGGAGCTCCGTTGTTTACACGCGCTATAATGCGGAGGTGATTTGAATTAGTACGCTAATTTATGAAATGAAAAAGGAAATAGTTCTATCGGGCTGGCCTGACAGCACCAATGGCACGAAAGATTAAATATCTCCGGCGATCTTTTATGATTATTTTTAAATGACACTCACTTTCTTTTAAATTACCATTTTGGACCATAGACTTGGGCTTTTGTCTCTAAACAACTAAGTAAATTACCTATTTGCCCATTCTTTTTAATTATATCTTTAAACACACTTGTATGCAAAATTTTATTTAAAATTTTTAAGCTTAACTCGAATTTTAGCTAAATTCAAAATGTTGATAGAGAATAAGTCCAAATTAGAACTGAACCAGTGTAATTAGTAGTCTTTAGATTAAACTCGAATTTTAAAAATCAGATCGAACCCAAATATAAAAAAACTTGATTTTATTATAAAACAATGTCGTTTTGATAAGTTTTAAATGGAATCAAATTACACAACTCAAAACTGATCAAATTTAGGTAGTATTTTAAAAAATTCGAGCTGGGCCAATAACCACTTAATTGTCAAGCCTAAGTCCAAGTTTAGTCATATTTAGATGATGAATAAAAAGTTTGAAACTAATTAAATTTTAAAATTTTTATATTAAATTTTTAACAAATTCATTAAATGAAATTAAAATGTGAATTCTAATAAATTTAAATTTAAATAACAAATGTTGTATACGTCAATAAAATTTTAAATATAAATTTATCAAATATATCTTATCGTACTTTTTTCGAAAGATAATTAAATGCTTATTTAAAACGATAGTTAAAGTAATAATGTATCGAAGATTTACCTTAACTTTTATGTTTCTTACATTTTCTTTAATTTCAGAGATTTATTTTTTGTCTCTACTAGTTATTAGCTGTTTTCTTTCACTTTATTAAGAATTAAAGATCAGAAGGGGACATTCTGGTAAATATATCAGAGTTTATGTCGGTGATTTGACCCTAAGACATTCGTCAATAATTGTTCAACAACTTCAATCCGACGTCAAAGGACTGATATACTAATACAAGCTTAGGGGCAAACTGGTCAATTCAGAGCTTAACCCCAAAATTTAAAAACATAAAACCGTAATTAAAGCATCCAAACAAATCGAAATCTGGACTGTCCGTTACAACCATCGAACGGCTGCAAACGTGTCCAAACAAAATAGGAGGGAACAATCACGCACCGTCCGATCTCACTCTACTCTATATATAAATCCCACTCTATCCGCTTCACTTCCTCACAAATATCTCTCTCTCTCTAAATTTCGAAATTTGAAATTTCTTTCAGGCAATCTTTTCTCAGGTACTCTCTGTCGCTCTAGATCTATGGTTTCAAGTTCACATTATGTATTTATCTGAACAGATCTGTGCATTTTTAATGAACTTTGATCTTTTTCTTTATGTATTTTGTGATATATGTTTTACTCTTGCTTATTGGTGGATTTTTTTAATTTTTAATTGTAAATATGATACCGATTTTCAATGTACTCATTTCTACTATAACGTGACTAGATTTGTTGTAGATTTTAACTAGAATTTGAGTTGTTAAATTGCTAGATCTCACGTGTTTTTTGAGCTTTATTTAACTGTTCACTGATTGAGTGTGTGAAGTTTTTATTTTAATGAAATATAAAAGATCCAGTATATCTATTAAGAATTTGACAATGTATCAGTTTCGTACTTAATCGATTGATTTTACTTGATCAATTAATTCTGCCCTAAATCTGTTGGTTTTGTTTCTGAAACTGCTAATTTTGCGCTTAATCAGTTAATTTTTTAAAATCATTAAATTTGTGTTTTATCAGTTAATGACTTCCAACTTAATAACGGGAGGTGTGATTTGTTTCGGGATTAACTAGTTTGCATGTGTGAGATTTAGCTTGATTGACATTTTAGAATGATTTTTAAAAATATAATTTCTGATATTTGTTGGTAATGCAGAGAAAAAATGAGAGAGATCCTCCATGTTCAAGGTGGACAGTGTGGGAACCAGATCGGTTCCAAGTTTTGGGAAGTTGTTTGTGATGAGCATGGAATAGATCCGACTGGAAGGTATGTTGGGAACTCAGATCTGCAGTTGGAGCGTGTTAATGTCTACTACAATGAGGCTTCCTGTGGGAGATTTGTTCCTCGCGCTGTGCTCATGGATTTGGAGCCAGGTACCATGGATAGTGTCCGCACTGGTCCTTATGGGCAGATATTCAGGCCTGATAACTTCGTATTTGGACAATCTGGTGCTGGGAACAACTGGGCCAAGGGTCACTACACTGAGGGTGCTGAGCTTATTGATGCTGTTCTTGATGTTGTGAGAAAGGAGGCTGAGAATTGCGACTGTCTTCAAGGTTTGTTGGAAGATTTCTAACCTTGAAGAATGTGATGCATTGGTTATTTCATATCATCTTAAAAGGGTAAAACTTATGAATAGCTAACTAAGCTTTGTTTGCTCTTTCTCTTATTTATGTAGGTTTCCAAGTTTGCCACTCACTTGGTGGAGGTACTGGTTCTGGAATGGGTACTTTGCTCATATCAAAAATTCGTGAGGAGTACCCTGATAGGATGATGCTCACTTTCTCTGTGTTCCCATCCCCAAAGGTCTCAGACACAGTGGTTGAACCTTATAATGCAACTCTTTCTGTTCATCAGCTTGTTGAAAATGCAGATGAGTGCATGGTCTTGGATAATGAAGCTTTATACGATATATGCTTCAGGACTTTAAAACTGACTACTCCCAGCTGTAAGTAGCTCTGAATTGCCTAGCTTTTGAATCTGTTGGCTTAAAATTTCTGGTTGAAATTGGTGTTCAAAACAATGTTGTCCATGTCACACTGCCATATCGTCAACCACTTCATTAATTGTTCCTAAATCAGTTTCTTAGTGCACTGAACACTGAACACTGTTTAACAATTCTTTACTTCCGGCTTGACTGAAATCTATGTCTAAAATTTTGTATAATCGTTCAGTAGTTGACGTTAAAATTCTTGAAGAGAAGTGGAGATGGTTTCTCCATTTCAATGCTTAATCATCATTCTGATGTTGGCTTTGTATAATTTCACATCATCAATGATTTTACTGTACTACCTTAGCCATTATGTTGCATAATTGTTGCAATGTAGAAACTGATATACATGGTTTTACTGCAGTTGGTGACCTGAATCACTTGATCTCTGCAACCATGAGTGGAGTCACTTGCTGCCTCAGGTTCCCAGGTCAGCTCAACTCAGATCTCAGAAAGCTTGCGGTGAATCTCATCCCCTTCCCTCGTCTCCACTTCTTCATGGTTGGTTTTGCCCCCTTGACCTCTCGTGGCTCTCAACAATATCGTGCTCTGACCGTCCCTGAATTGACCCAACAAATGTGGGATGCCAAGAACATGATGTGTGCTGCTGATCCAAGGCATGGACGCTACCTGACAGCATCTGCCATGTTCCGAGGCAAGATGAGCACCAAGGAAGTTGACGAGCAAATGATCAATGTCCAGAACAAAAACTCTTCATACTTTGTGGAGTGGATTCCAAACAATGTGAAATCCAGTGTCTGTGACATTCCTCCAAAGGGCCTGTCCATGGCATCCACCTTCATTGGGAACTCAACCTCCATACAGGAAATGTTCAGGAGAGTGAGTGAACAATTCACCGCCATGTTTAGGAGAAAGGCTTTCTTGCACTGGTATACAGGTGAGGGGATGGATGAAATGGAGTTCACTGAAGCTGAAAGCAACATGAATGATCTGGTTTCCGAGTACCAACAATATCAGGATGCTACTGCTGATGAGGAGGGTGAGTACGAGGACGATGAAGAAGAGGCAGTGGAGCACATGTGAAGGGATCAAATGACAATATGAGAAGTAAGACCTCTGATGATTGCTGCTTCACCTAGATTTGTTGTATCGTGTTTACTCATGTTTGTATCTGGAAAGAAGAATATCAACATTTAAGTTTTGTATCAGGTCTAAGATGGGTAAATGAAGAAATGCTGGGAGGGTGAGAAAAATGTCTATTTTTCTTCCCCTAGTTAATAATAGGGATTGGTCTTTGGTTAAGGCGGGGCAAAGTCGATATGTGTATGCTCCTTGGAAGTAGTTGCGATGCGATATCTATTTTGTTTGTTCTGTATTGTTTTTGCTCTCTCATCACTTCGACATATCATCTGCTATTATTGTATCGAAGCTGTTTCTCTATCTCGTTTTCCTTTGCTGATTTTTATTTGTTATTCCAACTTTGGTATAACATATCACATGTTTTGGCATGGTTGTTATTTTTTGAGTGTATGCATAAATAATATGCACAATAACGTATCACATGTTTTGAGCAAAAAGAAAAAACTATTATTGAGGTTGATCTTGCTTGACCTAAATAAGCAAACTGGCAATTTTTAATTTTGGTGCATTCTCATCCTTACCTACAGCTACTTAGACTTGGAGTAATTTGGGGAGGTTTTGCTCCACCAATGGAATCACATATCCACTTACTGATTTTTGCGAAAACTGTATGAATTCTGGACCAAACTTCATATGGTATTTGCCTTTTGGATTTTCTTCAAACATCTTTCTAACTCGTAAGAAGTATTTAGACCACAATCTGATGATCTGATCCCCATTGAACTTATTAGGCTTACCTCTCTTTTCTTGTACGATGCATGACAGTAGCTGGCTTGCATTTGTACTTGTTGATGGCCCATTTCCATGGGTTGGGCTAGGCTGATATTCTGAGTTCAATACAATCGGGAAATTTAACAATCTTAAGAGTCCGATCCCATTTATGGAATCTCTTTCTTGCACATTGCCTAACTTAGGGTTTTGTCGCATTTCACAATGGTTCAAGCCCGACTCAAATTTTAGGCTCCTTTCAAATTTTTTGCTGGAGTTTGAATGATTAATTGGCCTTTAAAATTTTAAATTTTTAAATTTGAGTTTGGTCCAAAAATCGATCAACTTTAATTTTGTTTGTGACTGAATCCGTTGATGTTGAACGAAAAAAGCATTGCTTTCTATTGGCATTCTTAGCTTTTGGTTGGTTGGGCTTATATCAGTATAACTTTTGTCAAAAAAGAGTTTTTTGTTTCTGTAGATTTTTGTTGAGAAGAACTCTTTTAAAAAATTAGTTGAGTGTTTTACTATCATTTAAAAAAGAGTTTTTTTGAAAGAACTTCATACAATAGATTGTTTAACAACATGAAAATAAAAAACACTTTTAATTTTAATTATATTTTATTTTATAAAAAAATTATAAATGAATATAAATATTATTTAAAACATATTAAACAATATGCAAAGCACAAGCATAAATGAAAATATATGTAATCAAATCTTTTATAAGGATTATAATATAAATAAACTAATATAAAAATAAATTTTAAAACAAATAAAAAAGTCAAATAATATTATATAAATTTCAAAATAAATATTCAAGTTTAATAAATAGTTAAATTCATAATAAACGGGAAGATGAGTTTGTGGGTATTGTAGGAATTATGTGTAAATCATAAAGACAAAAGAGACTAAAAAATAAACTCATTAATTGATTTGAAAAATATACCTGAAAAAGCTATTTGAGAGGTTTTTATTAGAAGCTCCAAATTTGAGCTTATTAAAAAGTTGTATTTTGATTTTCAAAAAAGTCATATCTATTAAAAGGTAATTTTTTATTTTACAATCAAACACTTATTTTTTCTTAAAAAAGGTTTTTGTAACAAAGAAAAATACTTATTAAGTTCTTAAAAGTCAATTCAAACAGACACATAATTATCATTGACGAAAACTTTAAACAGTACAGAGATATTTATGATTTCTATCATTTGATATTGTGAAAATATCATAACCCCTTTTCTCATATTGAATTACAGTAATGATTATTTAGAAGATTATATTAAAGTTTCAGCTTTTGAGGGAGAAATAAGCTTTACATAAACAAAAGTGGGTTAATTCATAATTGTGACTTTGAGGTTTTGGTTGTGAGGAGTCAAGATTTTAGCAGTTTTAAGGCGTAGTTAGTGTTAAACCCCTAAGATTAGTTTATAGCATTACCGTACAAGTATTAACAAGCTTTGATGATGTTTGGCATGCAAATTATTATGAAAATGGCATGTCAATCAGAAAATAAAGCGGAGTTAATGCATTCTTAATGTGATACTTTGACTATGATATTGGAATCCAACTCAAATCAACAAAAAAAAATTTAGGGGGTGCTTGATTCACAGAAGGTAATGAGAATGAGAATGAATATAGGGAAGAATGAGAATGGATATAATCATTATAATTATGATGGTTGATTAAGATAAAGGAATGATTACCATTACCTTTGATGGTGGTTGGTTTGTTAAAAATATCGATAAATAACAATTTGTTAAAATTTTATTTTATATCAATTTTTAAATATAACTTAATTAATTATATTTTATGCACCCTATTTATATTGACAGAATGTTCAAAATCAAGTATATTGTAGTATTTTTTCCACAATTTCAAAAATTGTAGATTTTTTTAAAAATTCTATTTGTATTTGTTACCCTTAAATTAACATTATTTGGTAAGTCTGTAATTTATTATGATTGTTTAAATTATTATGAAAAACTGTAAATTTAATAATAATAATCACATACCGTAAGTCCATTCACCCTCGATGAATGATCCAATTAAAGGCATGCATAAAACCCTTATATTAAAAGAATAAATTAATGATTCTCATTCCTTTGAATTATCAGGGGAATGGAAGATTGTCAAAAACTAGGTAATAAAAATATTACCCTTTCAATAATAGTCTGATGCCAAACACAAATTTTTGTCCTATTTTCATACATTTTTTTCCATTACCCTCAGTCAATTATACCCTCAAAGTCTACAGACAGTCGGATGCTACAAAGTGGAAGGACGAAACTTTGGATAAAATGACGAGTCACCAATGCATAAAAGTCCAGGCCTAGAGTTTGAGTGTACGTGACCAACCACTCTGTTTCTTCGTCAAAATCTCCACCTTTGGATGGCGGAAATTACAATCATACAGAACTTCTTTAGACTGAAAATTTTGACAAAGGTTGCAATGTAATTCACATCAATAGAGTTAATATTTTTATTATGTGGTTATCCTTTATGCCAGTATAAAATTTATTATTTAATAACTTAAAATATCAAAAACTTTATATAATTATGAAATAAAGGACACAAAGGGGCGTGTAATTTATTGCAAAAATCAGTTCATATTGATGATAAATTATTTATATAACAAGCTATTTTAGTCTAAACACTTACAGTAGCTGACAAATAATTCAACACAGGAGAATTTGTCATATAATGTTTTCCTCAGATATAAATTTGTTTTATTATTATAATATATTTTGCGTGCAATTTAAGCGAGAAAAAGAAGAGGGTATGCGTGATTGGCATGGAAAAGCGGGGAAGGAATTTCCAGGTTGTTGACCCGCACCGTACGTACCATACAAATTCCACATTATTAATTAACTAATTTGTGGATAAAGTGGTGTGAGGTCCGATTATTTAATTAATTATGACTTTTCTTGTACTCCAAGCGTCGCCTAAGACAAAATATCTTTATTTTTGGCCTTTTCGTTGGGAGTTGGGGTTGGTGAGAGCAATACCGTTGAGTTTTTTTAATTAAAAATACTTTTAATTATAGGTAAAGCTATATTTACCTTACAAAGAGTTCAAGACATTTAATCATTTTACAATATGACCAAAATCTACGTAAGCTAATAATTGTCTGCAAGATAGACCTCTGCTTGTTCTGCTATATATCCCTTAACTTGTTACATTGTCGTCCCTAAATTTTACCATTGTTGTTTGTTTTCCATATTCCAACCTAGCCTTCGAGGTTTTCGCAATAACATTCTCAGTTAATTCAACAATCACTAATGAAGTTAATATATTAACTCAATCCATTTGACAATGCTTCAAATATTGGTAGATAAAGTCATTTACTTATTGTCCAGACTGAAATTGTTAATAGTTGTCTGGCATACATTTGCAATATGAGACGAAGATACTTTATCAACAACAATTTGAGCAATCTCTAAAAGAGTCTTTTAATGATGAACTTTTAAACCATAAGAAATTTAAGGTGGCATATTTTTCTTTTAATTTTTTTACATGGAGTAAAATCTAAACTTACTATTATTTGATTACTATTTAATTATTTATTAAATAAATTATTGAGTATATGATTTTTTCAAATTAGTTATTTATAAACAAATTTATAAATTAAAATTAACATTTATAAATTTAATATAATTTATTTGTAACCCATCATCATTCAAGCTATTAAAACGAGAAATAATTTAAAATTTTAAACTACTAAACGCTGAAAAAAAAGAGGTTATTTTTTGAAAAGTTTTAATTTAGTGTTAAATAAAGTCAACGTGTACAATACATAATACATATAAGTTTTTTATATTTTTATAAAAATACTGTTTTTATGATTTAAACTTGTGATCGCAAAAGAAAAACTTTAATTTAGTGTTAAATATTTTAATTTAATTATTAAATAGATAGATACTCATATAATATTTGGTGGATGTGTCACTTTAGCAAAATTAACTTTTTAATGTGATTTCACAAGTTTTAAAAGATTATTTACTAAATAAAAATTAAAAAAGATACTAAATTGAAAAAAAAAGTGCCCGTAGGTTGAACCAACCAGCAATCTTAGGTGCCATGATTTTTATTACGGTGCAAGTTGTAACCAACAGGCTACCATTCCAGAAAGTTAGGTAACGTTATGCTTTTTAGTTTTGGTGCAGTGGCGTTCTTTTCTGAGTTTTTGTTTTTTAAAACTTTAGATGGGGGTTCCGCTCAATGTCATTTTCGAGTGTTTAAGTCTTCACTTTCTTATTAGCTTTAAATTATGGTCTACCGATAATTAAGCTTCGGTCACATCCGTTGTGAATGTGGACTCCCCCCTGTTCCAAAACGTGAAAAATCCACACGTAAGACCCACCACAAGATTCACATGTCTGGTGACCTATCTCAACCTTTGTCGGCTTCTGTGCTCGAGTTTGTTTCAATCTACACGATGACCCTATACTTTGATTCAAAAGTTTCCGATTTGTGTTAGATTAAGGGTTTAGTGAATTTGAATTATAAAGCATACGACTTTAAAATTTATTGAAACGAAAAGTTATAAAGCGCCATCACATTTTGACATAAATCCATGTGAATCTCGACATTTTATTTTTATTATTTAAATATTTAAAGTTTTTTTAAATAAAAATTCAAAACTAGTAAAGGAGTTTCCTTTATGATATTTATAATTATTACTTAGTGTTTAAATCAATCACGAAGTAGTGTCTGCTTCCTGACCTTACCCGTCACTTTCTATAAGTAACAGCAAAATGGACCTATTTTTATTTCAAATGAAAATGACTTGTTCATCATCAATTGTAAAATATAGAAATACAAATTCCAATTAGCTATTTTCATTTTCAGTACACCCACTTGCTTTCTTTCGATCAAGACATTAACCATTTTTTAATTGGGAGCAATCTCATAGCAGCATATTTGATACATACACGTTACAGAAATATCTTGTGGTTCATAGAGTTAGTTGGGTTAGTTAGGGTCCGCGTGACTACATCTGCTTCTTCTGTTTTTTTAGCCTACGTTGGAAATTTTACTCAACCTGGGTACTGGTTTACAAATCTAAGGAATTAGGGATGCTCTAGCACGAGATGTCAGGCAGTTAGGTTTAGGGTCAAAATGTAACGGTGAGCAAACGTATATTATTTGAATTGGATTAAATAATTACACAAAATTATTTGAGAGTTTTGAAATATTAAGACTGGAAATTAGAGTTTAAAGAATTATTGAAAATATTTAAATATTGAATATCATATAGTTGAAATTTTGGACTCAACTTGTTATTGAAACTTGAAATTAAAACTTTGTTAAATGATATATTTGGTTTTATTTAACATGCATATAATAATATGCGAGTTTATAATTTTAATATTTAATTATAAAATAGTGTCTATACTTATGCTATTGTCTATTTTATAATTAAAGATGATAATTTTTATTCAACGTAATTGGGTTAACTCGATTCGAGTATATTTTGAATTAATTTAATTTTAAATACAAATTTTGAGGTTTGAAATTAAAAAATATTAAATAAAATAATATTATTTTTTAAATTTTAAATAAATAATTGAATTGATTGGACTTGACCTAAATTGAACCTAAATAAAAAATTTACATTCGAAACCTGATAACTTGATAAATTGTTAGTCCTCAATTATAAGAGATCAAAAACAAAAAGGTGACGAACACGAATCCACAGAACCTATTTTTGAGATACCTGTTTTGACATTTAGCACTTTGTTTGAGTGGGGTTATAAAAGGAACCTAAGCCCGTAGTCTTGGAATGACCCCCAAGCACTTTCTACGGCTTCGGATCTCCCAAGGCCGACGATTTGACATTTCAATTTGCGTCTTATGTTTATCTTTTCTTTTTCAATTAAAAGATTGGACTTGGTCAATGTCAAAATATCTTTAGCAACTCGCTTTCGGGCCTCTCAGATCTTCTGTCCCATTATTTCTGTCATAATTCTGTCCTATTTTATTTTAGCTATTTCATTTATGTGATCTCTATCTTATTACGCTTGTTTAATTTTGTTCCGTTACATCTTAGTCAACTATTTAGTGAAATTACATAAATAAATAGCTAAAATAGATGATTTGAAAGAAATTTAATACGAAATTTTCAGATTAATTGTAGATGATTTGAAAGAAATTTAATACGAAATTTTCAGATTAATTATACTATTAATCAACACAAGTAATTAATCTTATAATTGCAACATACTATATTCAATAATTGGATGGATAAATATCTGAAAATTGAGAAAATATTAAATCTATTGTAATATTCTGTGAAGCGAAGCGACAGAGACGCAGAGGATTAACTATTGCTATTCCGAACCTTAATCAGCAAAAACACACATACAGTTTTCAATGGGACGACTGTATATAAAGGTTGGATAGCAGTAGGGCTTCTTGTGCCTTATAATACATAGGCCAAGCCTACCCATCAAACCAGGCCCAATGACACGTTAAAGAGAGAATTACCATTGACATCTAATTAACTGGGGTTTGTACAAAATTATGTTTATTATGCTAGTCCACAATTATGATAAAATTCTATCATTCTCTCACTTGGACAGCATAACCAACATCAATGAATAATAGAAACAAATCCCCAGATTAATATAACAATATGTGGCCACAATAGGATGTCAAAGTAAAACCAACAATCTCTCAATCATAAGTCCAAAATGAGGTTACAAGTACCTCAACAGTATAGAAATCAGACCCGATAGGAGTA
>JANITX010000210.1:4452420-4477878 GCA_027564395.1 Erythroxylum ulei | reverse complement strand
TAAACTAATTCCCTCTTCCTCCTTTCTCTGCTCTCCTCCCTTCTTCTTCTTCCTTTCCCTTCTCTGCTATACTCTGTGCTCGGTGACGGTTCCACCATACAGACTCACTAAGCTGACATCATCCGTCTATAACTACGAATCATCTACGGTAACTACTACAGTAACTACAGAAAGTACGTATAATCTTTACATCCCCCTCAAGTAGGACTTTGATAGAAATCAATCAAAGCCAACTTGGACAACAAACGATGAAACACCGGCGAAGGAAGAGGTTTGGTAAAGATGTCCGCAACCTGTAAAAACGAAGCCACATGAACCGAAGAAATAAACCCCTGTTTGTACTGATTGCGAACAACATGACAGTCAATGTCAAGGTGTTTCATGCGTTCATGGAACACAGGGTTATAGGTGATGTGAATGGCGGATTTACTGTCACAGTGAAAAGGAATCGGAAGGGAAACCGGAGCCCGCAAATCAGTAAGCAAATAACTAATCCACTGCAACTCGCATACAGTCGAAGCCATGGCTCTGTATTTTGCCTCAGCAGAGCTGCGAGAAATGGTAGGTTGGCGTTTGGTCTTCCAAGAGATCAGACTATTCCCCAAAAAAATACAGAAACCAGTTAACGGTTTTTTGGTGGTAACACACGTAACCCAATCAGCGTCCGAATAAGCTCGTAAAGACAAATCCGAAGACGCAAAAAAATGAAGACCCAAAGACGGATTATTTTTGAGATATTTCAGAACATGAATGGCATGTTGAAGATGAACCTCTCGTGGAGCCTATAAAAATTGGCTGAGTTGCTGTACATAGTAAGTCATATCCGGTCTAGAGAAACCTAAATACAACAACCGGCCAACGATGCGGCGATACTCCTGAGGATTAGCCAACAAAGGACTGCGATCACTCTGCAAATCACCACCTTTCGGGAAGGGCACATTCTTAGGCTTAGAGCCAAGCAAACCCGTATCAATCAACAAGTCCAGCACATACTTCCTTTGATTAAGAAAGATGCCAGTATGATCATGAATGAGTTCTAAACCAAGGAAGTACTTAGCCTCCCCAAAGTCCTTAATGGTGAAAGCCTCATGAAGGGCGGATTTGAGCCGAGTAACAGTGGCAGCAGAGTTATCACTGATAAGGAGATCATCCACATACACCAAAAGCATTAAAAAACACTCATCCTTGCAAAACACAAACAAATAATTGTCATGCACACTCTGCCGAAAACCAAAATTGAGAAGAAAACCTGTGAGCTCGGTGTTCCAATAGCGAGAGGCTTGTTTAAGCCCGTATAAAGATCTCACAAGCTTACAAACTTGTCCTTCACATGCCTTGGTATAACCCTCCGGTGGCACCATGTAAACATCTTCATCAAGATAGCCATGCAAAAAAGCATTGTTGATGTCCAATTGGTTTAAAACCCAACCCCTGGCTGCAGCAATAGCTAGAAAGATCCGCATGGTCACAACTTTTGCCACCGGTGAAAAACTGTCATTGTAATCTTCACCATAAATCTGATTATATATCTTATCTACTAAACGTGCTTTATACCTGTCTATCGTTCCATCCGGCTTAAATTTCAACTTGAAAACCTACTTACTCCCAATAACAGTCTTTCCTGTCGGCAACGTAGTGAGCTCCCAGGTATGATTATTTTCCAACGCCTGCAATTCGGAATCCATAGCCCGAACCCACTTGACATTTTGACAGGCCTCCTGAAAATTCCTAGGCTCCTTCACTTCAGTCACATGACAGAAGAAATCGGCAACATTTGCAGATAATCGGGTATGCGAAATGAAAGGAAACGTGTGGGGTAGATGAGGTGAAGTACGAGGTTTGGCACCTTGTGTCGAATTCACCACATAGTCAGTCATCCAAGATGGTGTTCATCTTGCTCGACTGCTCCTAAGATCTGCAGGAAGAGGAGATAAGGGATGTGCCACAGTTGGAAGCGCATCTGGTATGGGGTTGTCCACACGAAACTCTTCAAGTTCACCAGCCACCGGAAGATCATCAATAGGGGGATCACGTTGGGGATCTGCAACATCGTCACTCAAAACAGGCAGTGATGGTATAGGGGTGTCAGTAGTCTCCAGAAATTGCTGACCTGCACAAGGAAAAAAATTATCATGGAAAGTAACATCCCTAGAGATGAATACTTTGCCTTTGTCTAAATCATAAACTTTGTAACCCTTCGTGCCTACGACATAGCCTAGAAAAAGGTACTTGGAAGCTCTCATAGCAAACTTATCCTTCTGGGGCTTTGTATCTGTGGAGTAACACAAACAACCAAAGACCCGCAAGTCATCAAGATTAGCTGGTTTCCCAAACAAAACTTCATAGGGAGATTTCCAGTTCAAAGTAGCAGTAGGCAATTTATTGATTAAGTAAGTAGCATGGAGAATAGCTTCACCCCAAAATTTAGTGGACATGTGTGCTTGATGCAGTAAACCTCGGGCCACTTAAAGAATATGTCGGTGCTTCCTTTCCACTCTACCATTTTGTTGTGGGGTATAAATACAAGACCTTTGATGAAGTATACCATGCCCAAGAAACACTTGCTGACAATTATATCCGACGAACTCACCCCCATTATCTGTACGAACCACCTTAACCATACAATTAAACTAGGTTCGCACCATGGGAAAAAATTTGCGCAAAATAGAACCAACTTGATCCTTATGTTTCATAAGAAAAGTCCATGTAATACGACTACAATCCTCTACGATGGTGAGAAAATAAAATGCCCCTGTTAAAGACGACCTTTTATACGGACCCCAAACATCAACATGAAGAAATTCAAAAAGCGTGTCACTATGACTGTCACTAATGGAAAATGGTAGGCGAGACTGTTTAGCCTTCGCACATACATCACAAACAATAGCTGAATCACACAATCTTTTATTAACAAAAGACATTTTCTGTACAATGTCAAAGGAGGGATGCCCCAACCTTTGATGCCACAATACAGTAGAGTCATCATCAGGAACTCTATCTGCACACTTCGCAACCTTATTCAAATATCCAACATCAATGTGATCTTCATCTCTACGTAAAGAAACAGAAGCAGTGGCCAACACATCTTCATGGAAAGACACTGCCGTAAGATAATACAGATGTCCAACAGCTCTGCCCACCGCCAAGATATTCTTACATTTCTGGTCCTGTAAAACACAGAAGGATGGATAAAAGGTGAAAAGTCCAGCTTCATGTTGCAAGATTCAGCTCACAGATAACAGGTTATACTTGAAACTGGGAACATAAAAAACATGCAGCAAAACAACATCCTTGCTAAGCCTTATCTCTCCCACCATGTTAACTTTCTTGATTGATCCATCTGGTAAACTAACTGTAGATGCCCTCGTCATCGGACCTAGCTTAGTAAACAAACATGCATTGCCTGAAATATGTATGCTAGCCCCAGTATCCACTATCCAACACGAGTCCTGTATTCCTTGATTTCCTATTTTCTTCTCAAGAGCAGAAATATTACCTGCAAATTCTGCACCGAAGTTCACTTGCTCCATGGTCGATACTTGTGTTTGTTCTTTCATCATTTTTGAAAATTCCTATTGAATTATCGCCCTCATGCTCAATCCACCAGTATCATCGTCACTGTCCTCCAACGGTGTCTCAAGTTAACCTTGCCTACATTGCCACCAGATTTTTTCTGTTGATTTTTAAGATCAATATACCACTCAGGATAGCCATGTAACTTAAAACACGTATCCTTAGTATGTCCATCCATTTTGCAAAATGAACATTTCTTATCCTCTTTATCAGCTTTCCAGTCCTTTTTCTTGCCATTTCCTTTTCCCGAATTAGAAGTCTTTATTGGCCCTGAGCCAACCATAAGTGCCTTCCCTTCTGTAGCCTCCCCAAAAGAATCCAAAACCTGCTTGTGTCTCTCCACATTCATCAGCATAGAGTACACTTTGTCGATATTAGGATAAGACTTCATCATAAGAATCTGGTTCTTGACATGACTATAAGAGTCATTCAATCCCATCAAGAACTAAATAATTTTTGCATTATCATTAAGTTTCATGATCTTACTAGAAACGTCACAAGTGCAATATCCACAGATACATTGTGGAACAGGTACGATACACTGCAGTTTATCCCACAGTTTGCATAGTTTCGTAAAATACATGGATAGACTGGAGTTACCTTGTGAAATACTGCTAATTTCTCGTCGGATTTGGTATTCTTGAGGGCCTGTAGAATCACCAAAACGATTTGCGAGTTTATCCCATAGGTCCTTAGCAGAGGATACGTAAAGAAATGCATCATGCAAATCTTTGGTCAACGAGTTTAGAATCCAAGATTCCACCATGGCGTTTGCACTCATAATCTCCTCATAATCTACCGCATCCTCAGTTGGAATATGAATCTTGCCAGTTATATAACCGAGTTTATGTTTAGCTGCTAAAGCTTTCTTCATAGTCGTGCTCCATGTTCTGTAGTTGACTCCATTCAGGGGAGTAGTGATGAGACTAGCACCTAGATTATCAGTATCTTTCTTCGTTGTCATCTTGACACTTTATTACTTGAAAACCGCTTCTCCGATCAGGGCTCCGACGTCTCAGATCTACGGTTCGGAACAGTTACTACCGATGCTCTGATATCATATGAAGAGAATAACAGAGCAGTTGTTAGTGAGAGAACAACTTGTTTCTCACTCTATCAATCGTATATTTAACTTAGCTAAAAAAGGAGCTTAAATAAAAGTATATGTACAGACTCACTAAGCTAACGTCATCCGTCATCCGTCTATAACTACGAATCATCTACGGTAACTACTACAGTAACTACAGAAAGTACGTATAATCTTTACATTTTCCACATACACATTCCCAATTCGAAAGCTCGCGTGTCTTTCACATTTCATTACATCTATGAGTCCAAAATTAAAACCCGACACAATCATCTAAATACATTCGATTCTTAAACCGTAAATCAGATAAAAACGCAAAACAAAAGCTTAAACTTTCAGCTGCAAAACCAAGGCGTCCTGGTATTGTTGTAGTCTAAGATAGACTTCACCGAGAAACTGAGAGGTGGGTAACAAGTGCTTCAGGCAAGTACTTTACGGATGCTTCGTAATCAATTTGCAACCACCTTAGAGCCTCCGTGTACTCTCCTCTGTTCTTCAATATGTCCCCGATCACATTCGCCCACCGAGCTTCCTATTCTAACTGTTTTTAATATTTCAATTCAATTTTAGCTTGATATCATATGGAATAATATTTTTGGTTCAGCCTCATTTATTAAATTTTTTATTTATTAGTAATCTTTTTTAGTTGAAAAATGAAGTACATATTTAAATATCATGTTTGAAGTTCCAATTTTCTTTTATTCCTATTCTATACATTGGTTACTTACTTTTATTCCTTAGAGAGTTTCATTAGAATGCTGAATAACATTAAAGAAATAATAATATTTAATATCAAGTATAACAAATTTACATAAATATCAACTCTATTTAAGAAATTGAAATAAAAATAATAATTGGTACAATAGACATTAACATAATTCATAAGCAACATCGTTTATTATTGTAAATCAATAGATAATTAAAGAGTACTTTAAAGATAACATATTACATCCAGAAATTATCTTATCCCTAATTTTGATAAAAAAGAAAAATTATCGACAAAAAAGTAGTAGCAACTATCGATAGTCTTCTCGATGAAGTAGAACCATGCTTTTCGCCAATATGGGTTTATGTACAAAATTGCAAACATTGTGACTAATATAATAGTAAAAGTCACCGAAAAACTTATGTAAAGGATATTCATGTCGACAAGTCCATCATCAACTTCATCATCATTTGAAGATGGTGGTGTAGGTGTTTCTGAATTGCAATTCTTTGGTAGTGGTGACCCGCAAAGGAAGGGATTCCCTTCGTAACTACTCTCATCAAATGTGGCAAATTGAGCAACCCTATTGGGTGTCTCACCAGAAAGGTTATTGTAAGACACATTGAAAACTTCTAAGAAGTTTAGCTCTATAAGCTGCTGAGGAATTGTTCCGCTTAACTTGTTGCAAGAAAGATCCAAAGTCTCAATTTGGGACATGTTTGAGAACGAGAAAGGAATAGGTCCGAATAAACAATTATACGATAGGTTCAAAAGGTTGATACCTTGAATACTTCCAAATTCGTAAGGAATTCGACCTTTCAAATTGTTGTTGGAGAGATCCAATCCAACAAAACCAATGTCAAAGAGTTGATTCACTTTGAAACCAAAAATATTTCCCTTCAATACAAATTCAAACTCGTCAACCACACGTCTTACGTCAACAACAATATTTCCCTTCATTACATATTTAAACTCTCCAATAAGATCTAATCCACCACCAAAAGTTTCGTTTTTATACTTATACGAATAATTGGTAGAAAGTATGGAAAGCTTATTATGTGAAAGATCAACTACCCTTAACCCATTCGTCATCTTCCACAAATTAATTGGGATCTCTCCTATAAAATTATTATGACTTAAGAGAAGATACCTTAACTTATAAAACTTTTCAATCCACTTTGGAATGGTACCAATTAAACAATTACGACTGAGATCCAGAAGTTTCAAATTATTGGAATGGGAAATTAAATTAGGAAAAGGTCCTTCCAATATATTTTCCGACAAATAAATTTCTTGTAGCTGTGAAGTTCCCAATATTGAAGGTATGCTTCCAAAAAGCATATTTTTTGAAAGATCCAGAACTCGAAGAGAATCCATTGCTCCAATCCATTTCGGAACTTTGTCAAATAGTTTGTTATCACACACAAAAAATCCCATTAAGAAAGAACAATTAGACAAACTTTTCGGAATGCTTCCAATAAACTCATTTTCTGATAGATCTAACCATGCTAACCTTGGAAAATATGCACACATCTCAGTTGGAATGTGACCATAAAGATGATTTTTGGAGATGTCCAAATAGCTTAAAGTTGCACTAGGATTATGTGCTGGAAAACCCAAAGATCCAGAAAGAGAACAATTGGTGATAAGAAGGATTTCTAATTTTGTATTGTTTTCTAGTAACCAACTTGGAAAGCCCAATCCTATCATTGGAATGCCAGAAATGGAGAGATATTGCAAATCATGTTGATAGTATAAAAATTCAGGAAATGATCCTCCTCCAGAAATGGATGTTAACGAAAGACTCTCCAACTGAAACTTGGGTGTCAAATTACGATTGACCACCTCTATTTCTGTATAAACTTCATTTCCAGAAGCATCAAATTTCTTGAGTTTGGAGTGGTTGAAGAATGGAGAAAGTGAACTTGAAATTTCAAACTTATTGTCGCTCAGTGTTAAGGACGTGATAGAAGTGAGGAATTTTAACGGAGATTGGGAAAATTTTCCAATAAAGTGATTATCAGAGAGATCCAGTTCTTGAAGAAGTGTCAAATTCACCAAACAATGAGGCAAATTACCACTCAGTTTATTGCCAGAAAGATCTAGCTCTTGAAGATTTGTGAAGTGGCATAAGCCTAAATGTATATTAAAGAGAAGGAGATTAGAGAGATAGGCAATAAGTAAAGATTTGAAATTTTACTATTAAGGAAATTAGCTAACCTTGAACGCTGCCAGTGAGTTTAGAATCTGACAAAGATAAAGTCTCAAGTGAAGTCATGTTTACAATTGACTGTAGTAAGGTATTGATATTAGACAAGCCTGCAATTATAGGAAAAGATTAGTCAAAAAGGAAATAATAAGTTGACTAACTGAAACATTTTATAGACTTACTTTGGAAAGCGGGGACGTTTGCATTGATCGAGTCCATGCTTAAAGTTCGGAGACAACAAAGAGCACCAAGACTTTCCAGAAAGTTCTCATCCAAAGAAGACTCATTCAAGTATAATTCTTTCACATTATCCAGCTCTATTTTAAGGGGGAAATTTTTTTATGTTAAATTTAGCATAAGTACAAATATAATTACAACTTTAAGAGTTTAATTTAAGTAAAAATATTTGCTTAGCTTACCTCGTGGAAATAATATCCCTGTAAAACTATTGTTTTCTAAATGAAGAGATTCGAGTTTGGAGAATGACTTTAATGATTCCAGTTGATAGTTACTTCCGTTGCAAACACCGTCGTTTAGCCAAATGACACTTATGTTGCTTTGACCTTCAATATCTATAAGATGAGTAAATATGTATTATTTTCTAAGTTTTTTTCATTGATTGCTTGAATTCCAACTAATATATTTATTCAAGTAAAAAAGAACATACATGATTTATAAACAAAGAATGAGTGAATAAATTATGTCAAGTGTATAATTAGGTTATTAAATAAGATTTGAGTATACCTTTAGGTACAATAAACTTGTCAATGTTGTTGCCGCTAACGTCTAACTCTTCCAGATTGAACAAGGCAACCAAGTCTTGGGAGTAACCAAAAAAAGCAAAGTTGTTTATATATTATTAACACAATTAAATCCAAATATAATTTCTTTTAATGATTAAAAAGAGAATACTAACTAACCTTTCATGTTGATTGATCCTTTTAGTTGAGTGTAAGAAATATCTAAAGTTTTGAGAGAGTGAAGTCCACGCAACGATGGTAATACGTTGTTGTTCAAATCATTATCTCCCAGATGAAGGATCTCTAAGTTTCTCAGCTTCTGTAATTCTTCTATACCTATAATAAATATAATTAACAAAAATATGATATATATATATATATATATATATATATATATATAATTCTATATATATTAACCTACCAAATAATGGCAATTAAATTAGAATAGATAAATTCTAATTTACCACTTGTTCTTGTCAGTCCAATTTCACTTATGGATAAGGATTTCAAGGATGAAAAACCAGCTAAAGAAGGTAAGATGGCGTTCCCTAATTTATTGTAACTCAAATCAAGATACTCTAAATTGATCGTATTCGCAAATCTTTCAAAACCTGCATACCAAGAATATCACAAATTTGAGACATAATTTGTATTAAATGAGTGATTTGATAGGAAGATAAAAGTGTTTAGAACCTTCATTCTCCACGCAGCAAACAAAATGATTGTCTCGTAAACTAAGGCTTCGGAGTTCTTGAAATGGAAGAAACATCGAGGCGTTGAATAACCAATTGTCTACAGGCTCGCCATAACTAAAATCGTCAAGAATGAGCTCGTAGACTCGACCTGTTGTGGCGTTACAGCCAACACCATCCCACTTACAACAATCAACGTCTTTCCCCCATGTACGCATTCCATTGAAATCGCCACAATATGGGCAACCGAACGAAGCTTTGAGCTGCAAGAGAGCGACTCTCTCTTGCTCCAAACACGCATTAGAGCCCCAGCCTTGTAATAGTAATAACAATGATTTCAGCATCATCGTTACCACTACTACTAAACGCAGTTGACAGTTTGTCATCCTTGCCGTTTCTACAGGTCTATTCAAGAAACGAATTCTAGTGTAGCTGGTTTCGTATTGAATAAATCATGATGACCAGCGATAATCCTTTTATAGTAGACCCTCATCTCCAATGGGTCTACTATAAATTCTTCTTAAATTTTGAGTATTTTTATACTTTTTAGCAATTAAGTTTGCACTTTATTTTCTCATTTAAAATTAATTGAAGACTTTTACCAATTATTAATAAGTTAATTAGATAAATTATAAAAATATATGTGGACAAAAATTATAAAGCCATTGGGCAGTAATATGAACGCGCTAAGGAATAAGGACGTGTTCATATTACTAGACATTTGGCGTGTTTATATTACTAGACCTTACTTTTTTGACCACTTTGAAGATAACTTGTCGGCAAAATTTTCCACAAAGACATGGACTAACATAGAGAAAGGAAACTTGGTCACTTGGAACGTGGAACTTGTGGGGTACAGATCTTCTGTACCCCTAATTTTGTAACTACTCAGTACCCCTTATACAGGTTAGGGTGTACAGAAGATCTGCCCTGAACTTGTGTTTATAACCATTCTTGAGGTTGAAACTTGTTTTTTTTCCCAAGAAAGTCTAGACTAAAGTTTAAAATAAAACTTAATAAGTATGAAATTTATAGTCTTTAGATTTTTAAAACTAAAATAAATTAAACCGAACAAGGTTGATTTGATAATAACATATATGAGGGTTATTTGATAGTATAAATTTGCTCCTTTTAAGGCTGTATATGAGGGTGATTTTTTATATGAATTACAAAAACTATTGAAAGCCGAACAAAGTTGATTTTGATGATAACGTATTAAGTTTAATTTGATTTAAATCTAATCCAAAATATTCTTATAAATATAGATAATTTTAATTAATTTTTCTTTGCATTTTTAATAAATTAATTTAAGCTTAAGCTTCACGTTACTTTTTGTTGAGAATTCAAGAAATTAAGTTAATTAAAGGTTATATAATCCTTGAACTAAAAAAGTTTAGTTATAAAACATATGGTCAAATAAGGGAGACGTGAAAATTTGGAGAAAGTAACAATTTACAATTTTTTAAATTGAAATATTGGAAAGAGAGAAATTTAATTATTGAAGACGAGCCATTAATTGTTAGATTTTTAATAGTTTTCTTAAAGAAAAATAGAAAAACATATACATATATAACTTAAGTTAATAGCTTCCTATAAAAAGAAATTAAAGAAGCACGCATGCATATACTTATTATAATGCAATAATGTTCTTCTGATAATTAAACTGTTTGTCTCCTTCAATGATTTAGCATTTATTCTTTGTGAACAAGTTGATAAATCTCATGATCATCTTTTTCTATATTACTCAAAACAGCTAACGAAGAGAAAGAAATTAAATTAAGAATAGCAGAAGATCTACAGTAAAATGCATTAACAAGAGGCCATAAATGCATCAACTGGTCAAAGAGATTATTCTGAAATTTCCTTTAACTCTCTTTTTCATGTTTGTTAACTCTTACTTTGAGGTAGACTGTTTTCTTTTTATTTTACTTTTTCACTCGTAATCTATTTTTTGGTATAGTTTTTCTTCTATTCTAGCCTTCCATTGGCTCTATACTCACCTGAAATTTCAGTTGCTTCTTTTAGTGCAATTTAATCATCTTTTATCTTCCAAAAACAGTAGAGTAAATTCTTCTGATAAGATCTAAAATCCTAAGTACAAGTATAATGTTGTAATTGCATTTGGATTTTAATTTTATTTTATTATTTTGATTTTGATTTTGCTATTATTAAGCATCAATCAAGAATAAAGAAATATATAATAACATCACATCTAATTTTTACTTCTCTTTTACCTAATAAAATAAATTATTGAAATAAATGTTTTTAAATTTTTATAGAATTAAAATATTTTCTGAAAGGTCAAAGAATTCAATCTTTTCACTTCTTAGATTTTATTTTTATGGTATATTCTCAAACAAAAAGTTGAACATTTTTATATCTTTTTGCATTTTTTAGTTATTAAGTTTGTATTTTGTTTTTAAATTAATTTAAGAATTTTACCTAATTTTAAATTATTAATAAGTTAATTAGATAAATTATTAAAAAATATAAACAAAATTTATAAAGTTATATGAACCTGCCATCGACTTGTGTTCATCGCTTCGGCTGTGAATGGTTTGGTAAGGTGTTCGTAAAGACATGGACTGACTGGAGAAAGAAGACTTGGGAAAGTACGTAAACGGTGGGCTAGAAGAAAACAAAATATTATTATGATGTGAGTGATTCCCTAAGAAAAAAAACAGTTTTTTGCTGTAAATGGTAGGTTAAAGGGTTCATAAAGACGTAGACTGACAAGAGAGAAGACTTGGAAAAAAAAAAAGGGGGCGGGGGGGGAAGGGATGCCTCGTGAGCTGGGCTTCTAGAGACGAAGCTTTTTGTGAAGCCTAGTCAATTTCAGGTGCAACTGATGAGAGGGCCCTGTGGAGTAAAGGGAAGCGTGTACGTTCACACTCCCTGCCTTGCGCGGTAGAGCGAAAACGCCAGAGTTGATTTACTTTTTTAATTTATTTTTAAATTTTAATTTCGAAATAAAAAATTGTCTCAGTTTAAATATTTGTATAAGTGTATGAATAAATGAATCAAAATATGATACCATAGATAATCGAAAATATTAATGTTAATTACATATTTATAAATACTAATAATTTTGAGCATAAATTTAATTTTATAATTATTTTAATACAATATCACTATCATCATTTATTATAAGTGTAGACTTTATATTTTTAATTATTGAGAATTTAAAAATTAAAATTATTAAAATTTATATAATATGTTAAAAATAATAACATAATTAACGATTCCTATATAATTTATGAGATAAATAATCCCATTCCGAATTCGAAAGGTGGAATCGTTTTGTGCCATATGTACTTAGATTATTTGGGAGACATTATGCAAATTTATTAAATGTAATGCGTGAGGATAACTGTATGATTGAAACTTGTGAGATCCTCCTAGTCCTAGTCCTAGTATTGTATTAGTTAGAAAATAGATTACCAGCAAAGAGGAAGACTTTGAATAGATTGGGAAGAAAAGACAAATTTTCTTAGACTAGTATAGTATACTTTGGTGTTCTTCTATGAAACAATTTTTATTATTGTGTTGGTTAGACAAAACAAAATAAAAGAAAATGTAAGAATTAGAGAAAAAATTTTATTATTGGTTTTTTTATATTAAGATTAAAAGTTCAGAAAAGCTAATCTATTACATTATCTGCCTCTCAAGCATAGATTTTTGGGATTGGATAAGCGGCAATGAAGCTCCAAATTCTGGAGATAGGGTCATCGTTAAAGCTGGGAAGGTCTAACAATTTATCAAAATCCATATCGTGGGAGTGTGCTAGGGTCGTCGGCTACGAGAGGCCGTCATCGATGAGGATGAGCAATGAACTGTGTAAAAATAACCACAGCAACAACATGCATCTTACACAAGCATTACGTAAAGATACATGTAGTCAAAACAACACACACACACACACATATATATATATGTTTAACAGCGGAAGCAAACCAAGAACAATTACCTCCAGCCATTGCCATGAATCACCCAGGAGCTGAACATGTTTGGAGCTTTTCTATCCTCTTCTGTAAGCAAAAGGGACGGTGTAAGGGCTGCTAGGCGAGAATAGGGACCAAACTATTGGATATAAATCCACTAAAAACCACTCAAAGCCTTGGGCCATCACAAAGACGATGAGCTAGGTAGGTGGGCAACAGAGTTACGTGGGTAGGGTTGTCAACTTTATAATGGACCATACCAATAATGAGAATAAAACTTACATTCTCCCACTTGGTCCATTGAACCCAATACCACATATAACAAGAAATCAAATATATGAATCATGACGATAGGTTCTCTTATAGTGAGTAGTATCTTCCATGTATTACATATACAAAATTTCTCATTACTAGCCCTTCGACTTAATGAATAAACCATATGTTTATTCGAGGTCCAACTTGAATGACATTTCTCAAAACTAAACAAAATATGTGTACACATAATTTATGAGAAAATATCAAACTGAATAAGAGTTCCATTGAATCAACAAATATACAACAAAATCACATTGTGGAACCAAGTCTCATAGGCACTACGTGATCCTTAAATTGCTTAAGTCGCATGCTTTTAGTTAAAGGATTCGCAATCATCAAATCAGTGCTAATGTGCTCGATGACAACTTTCTTTATCTTAACACGTTCTCTTATGGCTAAATATTTAATGTCGATATGCTTGCTTCGACTTCCACTCTTGTTATTTTTAGCCATAAAGACCACAGCGGAGTTGTCGCAATACAACTTTAATGGCTTAGAAATTGAATCAACAACTCGAATCCCAGATATGAAACTCTTCAACCATACACCATGCGAGGTGGCCTCAAAACATGATACGAACTCAGCCTCCATAGTAGAAGTAGCAATCAGGGTTTGCTTGGCACTTCTCCAAGATACAGCTCCACCAGCTAGCATGAAAATATAACCAGACGTTGATTTCCTTGAATCAATGCAGTCAGCAAAGTCTGAATCGGAGTATCCAACTACTTTCAAGTGCTCAATTCGTCTATACAAAAGCAAATAGTCCTTTGTGCCCTGAAGATATCTCAGAACCTTCTTTGCAGCTTTCCAGTAATCGATATCTGGATTACTCTGATATCTACCTAACATTCCAACAACATATGCAATGTCAGGTCAGGTGCAGACCTGAGCATACATAAGGCTTCTTACAGCTGAAGCATATGGAATGTTCTTTATGTGTTCCTGTTCAAAGTCATTCTTTGGGCATTGATTCAAATTGAATCTATCACCCTTGACTATGGGTGCTACACTTGGTGTACAATCTTTCATCCAATATCTCTCTAAAATTTTGTTGATATAGGTCTCTTGAGACAAACTCAAAATTCCTCGAGATCTTTCTCCATAGATCTTAATGCCAATGACATAAGATGTCTCACCCATATCTTTCATATAAAAATTCTTTGAGAGAAATTGTTTCACCTCATATAGCAAACCCTTATCATTAGTTGCAAGCAAAATGTCATCCACGTACAACACAAGAAAATAAGTCTTACTCCCACTGACCTTCTGGTATAAACACTGGTCCATTATATTCTCTTCAAAACCGAATGAAGTGATAACCTCATAAAATTTTAAATGCCATTATCGGGAGGCTTGTTTTAATCCATATATGGATTTGTTAAGCTTACAGACTAAATGCTCACCATTACTAGAGGAGAATCCTTCAGGTTGTTTCATGTAAACCTCTTTCTCAAGTTCACCATTGAGGAATGTCGTTTTCACATCCATTTGATGTAACTCAAGATCAAAATGAGCTACTAATGCCATGATTACATGAAGAGAATCTTTCTTAGATACAGGAGAAAATGTTTCCGTGTAGTCGATTCCTTTCCTTTGAGTGAACCCTTTAGCAACAAGTCCTGCCTTATATCTCTCAATGTTGCCTCGTGAGTCTTTCTTTGTCTTAAATACCCACCTACATCCAATGGTTTTCACACCATTTGGAAACTCAACGAGATCTCAGACTTGATTAGATGCCATAGAATCCATCTCGTCCTTTATAGCATTGTACCACAAGTCCGATTCCTTAGAACTCATAGCATGCGAAAACGTTTCAGGATCATTTTCAGCTCCAACGTTGTAATCTGACTCTTGTATATACACGATGTAATCACTAGGTAATGCTGACCTTCTAACCCTAGTGGATCTCCTTAATGTTGCATTATCATCCTCACGAGGAGCTTGTTGCTCAACCTGTTGTTTAACTGGTTGCTCAACAATTTTTGGTTGTTCCTCATTTACAACTTGATCTACCGAATTAGTGTTAACAACTTGTGGAACTTCAATAACTAGTTGTCCAATACCCGTTTCAACTTAAGGGGATATGAATGACAATCAATTGATCATTTGAACCCGAGGGTTGAGCTTCATAATGGCCACTTTCAGAACCTATGTCTGAAAAATGAAGACTCCCACTGATCAAGTCATTCTCAAGAAATTTTGCATTTCTTGATTTCACAATTCTAGTGCTGTGAGATGGACAATAGAACCTATACCCCTTTGACCTTTCAGCATATCCAATGAAATATCCACTAATGGTCCTTGGGGTCTAGCTTCTTCTCCTGTGGGTTGTAAATTCACACTTCAGATGGGCATCCCCAAATGCGTATATGCCTCAGACTCGGTTTCCAATCCTTAAATAACTCAAAAGGTGTCTTTGAGACAGCCTTAGTCGGAACTCGGTTTAATATATACATAGTCATCCTTAAAGCATTTGTCCACTGGAATTGAGGAAGTTTTCTATTACTCCTTATACTTCTCACTATGTCCATTAAGGTTCGGTTTCTTCTTTCTGCCACACCATTCTTATCCGGAGAACCAGGCATGGTGTACTGCGCAACAATCCCATGTTCCTGAAAAAACTTCGCAAAGGGACCAAGTGCTTGTCCACTTTTAGTGTATCTACCATATTACTCTCCACCTCTATCTAACCTCACGATTTTAATCAATTTTTCACATTGATTCTCCACTTCAACCTTAAAGGTTTTAAAGGCATCCAAAGCTTTGTCCTTAGAATGAAGTAAGTAGAGATACATATATCGCAAATAGTCGTCTATGAAGGTGATAAAATATTTTGGACTACTTGCGTCCATGTTTGAACAACAAATATCTGTATGTATGATTTTTAACAAGTTTGTACTCCTCTTGGAACCCCTTTTAGACTTGGTAGTTTGTTTATCTTTAATGCAATCCGCGCAAGTCTCAAAATTAGCAAAATCCAAAGTATTAAGTACTCCTTCATTTACTAATCGCTTAATTCTTTTAATGAAATGTGTCCTGATTTACGGTGCCACAACATAAAGGATTCTTCATTCACAACACATCATTTCAATCCAGCAGTGACATGCATCGAATTATATGCATCATTATTTTGTAACTGAAGGGAATAGAGACCATCAGATAATATACCATAACCAATAACTTTCGATTCATTATACAAACTGAAACCAGAATCTGAAAAGTTAAAGGAAAAACCAAATGTTACAAGTCTAGATACAGAAATCAAATTTCTAGAGAAATTTGGAACATAAAAGGTCTTCTCCAAACTCAAAACAAAATCACTACTCAAAACCAAACTGCAAATCCCGATGGCTTCCACATGTGAACTCATCTTGCTTCCTGAATAGATGACTTGTTCACTTCCCAACGGCTTCCTTAGGTTTTGCATACCCTGTAAGGTATTTGAAACATGGATTGTAGACCCAGAATCAATCCACCAGGTGTTATGATGTACATTAACCGTATTAGACTCATAACAAATAAATGAAATATGAGTTCCTTTCTTTTCGAGCCAGCCCTTAAATTTGGGCCAGTCTTTTTTCATGTGTCCCCTCTTCTTACAGAAGAAACACTTCGACGGCTTCTTTATATCGGCTTGAGAAGTGACTTTGCCCTTTCCATTACTCATGGCATCGTCCTGCCTCTTCTTTCCAGAAACGGTCAAATGGACCCTTTCACCATCTTCCATCAACAACCACTCCTCCTCTTGCACACACATGGTCAATAGTTCGTTCATAGACCACTTATCCTTATGTGTGTTATAGGATATCTTAAATGAACCGTATTGTTGAGGTAGAGTGCATGAGATGTAATGCACGAGGAAAGATTCCGATATCGTACATTCCAACGCTACCAACTGAGCCGCTATGTCCCTCATACGCATTATATGATCACGTACCCCTTTGATTCCAGTGAGTCTTAGACATGACAACTGCATAATTAATATGCTGGCAAGGGCCTTGTCGGATGTAGCAAATTGCTCATCAATGGCCTTCAATAGATCCTTTACGTTACTATGTTGGTCAACAGAACTATGAATGCCAGCAGATATTTTGGTCTTTATGAATGATACGGAGAGACGATTAGATCGATCCCACCTTTCATAAAGAACAATTGCTTCTGGAGTGCTAGTCTCAGTCATACTCGGAGGTTCGGCCTTCCTAATAGCATAGTCTATATCCATCCAGCCTAAATGAAGTAGAATTCTCTCCTTCCAAACCTTATAGTTGTCACCTCTTAATTCGGGAATATCACACTGAATATTAAATGTTTGAGTAACTGCAAATTGAGAAATAAAAATATATGCTCGTTATATATATTTCGAGACCCAAAATAATTTATGATTTACCAATGTATATCATGTATTTAATGGATGACTCTAGTGACATAAGACTTGCCTGTGGGCTAAAATGTTACTCAATTTGATTCATCTGAAACTTTATGATAAAACTACAGAATTATATTCCTTTTCTTAATTCCTTGGGTAAATTAAGAAATATAATCCGATATTTTATCCTAATTAATTATACAAATATAATAAAATTCCTGTGGGTAGATTTAATTATATCACATACAATTAATTACAATTTATGTTTTAATGTGATCTTAAAGTTAAATATATAATTATAATTAATTTGAGATGCTGTGGCTATTCCCAATTAATTAAAATCATATGATCACTAACATTATTTTAAGCTTTAAATTAAAGCCTAAATATTTGTATCAAGTCATAAATAATGCAAATAAATTAAATAATAATGTATAAAATATTTAATCTAATTTTTGCATGTATAATAATCATGAATTTATACACACAAAATTTACAATTAATCACATGTCATTTGTGCAAAATTAAACAATTAGCATATGCATGTCATAAACTTAAATTCTAAGAATAAGACATACATAATTAAAACTTAATATTTTTCATAAAATATTAAGACCCAAAATGATTTTAAATCATAACATACTAGGTTAGATCTGAATTAACCCATTTTCACACTAAAATTAAGAAATTTAATTTTTATTTTTTTAAATTTTTCAAAAAAAATCGCATCATCTTCAACCTCCAGCCGGGTCGCGAACCAGTCAGAGCCCCGACGCTCCAGATCAACAGGGGATGCCGAAGTTCGCATGGAGGCCGGCATTGGGACGACGTGGACCTCGCAAACCGCACGAAACGTTGGAAAACCGACCATGCAACGCTCCACGAATGAATGTTCGAAGCTCCACGTACGGTCGTTGTCCCTCCTCCTCCTTCACGGTCCAAACAACGTCGTGTGCTCCATTGATGACAAAAAAACACGACTCTAACATCTCCAGTAGGTACAAAATGTCAAAAAAGTTCAACAACTTCAAACATATGTATTCGGCAGAAACTCAACCAAAAAAAAAAGAATAAAACAGAGGCTAGCTTTTCAGTGGTTTCTAAGACAAGACAGAGGTAAAGACTGATGCTCTGATACGAAATGAAACAATAACAGCAACATGGCATGCATCTTATGCAAATTTACGTAAGATACATGCACAAATAACAACGGAAAAATCAACCGAAATACCTCCAGTCATTGCCTCTTCACCGAAGTTCTCTTTGTCTCTGTGAAGTTTTGAGTTTCTATCATCTTCCTAAAGCAAGATAGATGTACTCTAATGCTCAGCAAGAATAGGACCCAAACAACGTGTATATAAACACTTCCATACCTATTGCCCATCACAGAAGAGGAAGTGGGTGACAACATGTGTGGGCGATAATGTGGGTGACAATGTGCTGTAATGGACCATACAATCATACGTGAATAGTAGGAGTAAAAAAACTTACACGCTGGTGATTGGCTCGGAGTTTTTGACTAAAATATTGGTCGGTGTTCCTCGGTAGCTGTGGAACTTTGGGGTGTTTGCTCGATGTTGAATCTGACCTGAGATCTAGGATTTTGTAAGGTGGAATTAGAACTGGATTCTCAAGCGGTGGCCAGTATTCTCTCTGATTCCACTAGCCTCACCAAATCTCTTAATCTGCTCGTCTTGGGCATCAATGAGCTACTCAATCATAATTGGGTAGTTTTAGCCCGCCACATTTACAAGGAGGGTAATAGGAGTACCGATTGGCTCGTCAATTTTGCTGTAAATTTCGGGTTAGTTGTTGCTACTTTTGTATCCGCACCCTTTGGGTGTCGCTCGGTTCTCCTTGAGGACATCGTTAAGATTAGTATCCCCAGAATTGTCTAAATCGTTGCTTTGTTCTTTCTTCGTTAAAAAAAAATCTCGTTATTGGTTAGTGACATTTTCTAATGTCATCTTTGATTTTGGTTTCACTTTCTCACACGTTGATCATTCTTTATTTTCTCCTTATAATGGTTCTTTTCATATATTTATTTTAATTTATGTATATGACATGATTATTCCTTATGATAACCATAATTTCGTTAGTCAATTTAGGAACTTTCTTTGTAGTCAGCTTCTATATCAAGCATTTAGGCTCTCTTAAATATTTTTTTAATATTAAAATGTTCGTCTCTATTTAAGTAATCAATTTATTAAATAATTGGTTGATTTTTATTTTTATTTAATAATCTTTATTTTTGATTAAATTTTAAATTAAGATTAGTTTCTTTCCATTTTGTTCCAATTTTTTTATTTTTTTAATTTTTAATTAATTTTATAACGATTTAATATTATTTCAAACTTTTAAACTTTAAATTTTTAATCTTTTTGACATTACATATAACGACTTATTTATTTTTATAAAAAATAAAAAATAAATCAGATCTGATCATACTTATTTATTTTTGCTTTTACTGTTAGCAGATTCTGTTGGGGTCGCTCTCTCTCGGATAACACGCATGTAGTTCTTTTTGGGCTTAGGCCCGTTACACATATCAAAAAAAAAAAACTTAGACTCCGAACCCAAAGATAAAAATAGAATTTTGAATCAAGCTCAGGTCTGGGCTAAGTTAACCTAACCCAACCCATTACAATGGTCGACCCATCGTCATGCATGATCATTTTCAGCTCCAACACAAAGGAAATGTCCATTCATGTCACTAAGCTCCAAAACAGAGGCATGTTCGTGTTGGAACTTGGAGAAAAAATCGAATTAAAAAAATAAAAAATGAGGTTTGATTTAAAAGAGATCACTGAAAAATCCCAACCCTTGCTTTTTATATACGTCTCTCTCTATATCTTCGTCCCTAAGCTTACTCCGTGGTTTTTCTATGTCTATCTAGTATCTATAGCAATGATGAGTTTGGCTTCCTGACACCTGCTCTCACAATCTTCTCTCTTCCCTTTCATTCTCTCTTAAGGGAAGAAGAAGGAGAAGGATAGAGCATAGAAAGAGGTGGAAGTTGCAGAGCGAAAGAGAGGTTAAAAGAGAGAAAGAGGTTAAAAGAGAAGTCAACAATGGAGACTTCCAATCACCCAGTAGCAACTGTTGTTGAAAAGGAGTTATTGGTCGATCCCTTCTTGCTCGAGGCTCTCCAGGACACTCGTCATCGTCTCACCAGTTAGTTGACTTCTTTTTTGTTAAATGGTTTGGTTTGTGAATTATGATTTTATATGTTCGGTTTGTTCGTTTTCTTTTTTGGACCGTGGGTTTCTGGGGATTTGGGAAATTTTCTGATTTTTTTGGGTTTTAATGGAATTCTTCTGGGAACCGGGGATTTGAATTGGCGTTAGGGCTTGGATGATTTGTTGAATTATGGATTGGTTTTCTGGATTGGTTGTTTATTTCAGATTTGGGTTTTAGATTTTGGAGTTAGTTGTTGCTTGATTGCCATGTGAATTGACGAGAAGAGGATAAAGATTTCGACCTATAGAGGTTGATTTTCCGGTAAGGACATAGTTGGAGATTCAAATAATTGTATCAAGGTCTGGAAGTCGCTGGCTTTTCTCCTACAAATATAAATTCCTTCTCTCTATCTTCATTATGTTAGCTGAGGTTAAGTTCTTGAATTTTCCCAATTTACTTTTGAGCGCAATACATCTTGGGATTGATACTACTCTGAAATAATCAGATATGCTTCAATGTTTGTGAGTTTTGTGCAGCCGATAATTTGTGACGAAACCTTGTTGGTTCCAAGTTCTAACCCAATAATTTGTGTATGAAACCTTGTTGGTTCTGAGTTCTGACCCAATTTATGCAGTTACTATTGTTTCCTGCTTATTGTTAAAGTTTTATGGCACTTCCTGTTGTTTTTTTGCATTACATGGTTCAAAAGGGAATTTCTTTTGTTGTTGGGGCTGAGAGGATATTGGGCTTGGAGCTGCACAACTTTTGACCTGTGTATCCCCATGTAATGAGTTTGTGTTTGAAGTAGAGATACTGCATTTAATCCTTTAGTCGTCATTGCCACGATCCATTAAAACTATTGTTTAGTTCCTGTTCTTTTTGCCCATTGAGATAGTGCTGTGGCTGATGGTTTAAACCCTTTACGGATAGAGATATACTTTAATTACTTGAGGGCTAATGCACTTCCTGGGTTTGCACAACAAGCTGAGTTACTTTGGAGACGGTGCTATTATGTATATTGATTCCAAGTTATGTATATGTCCATGAGCTTCTAATGCTGTCAATAATTTAGTGACTTATAAATGTTTTGGGCCTCAACAACTAATTGTGAGCTTTATGTTTCTTTTCTGTAAGCGTGTGGACTGTTCTTGTGTTTATGCTGATCCTTCTGAGGATGTACTGGAAATGATAAAAGTTTTTGGTCACGGATTTGTGAGTAAACTGAAGACTATTGAATGTGAAAGCCCTTTTATGTTTTTCTTCTATTTGTCTGGAATTTGTTTTGAATCATGGTTTGTTCTTCTTGTGACTTGTAAATGTTTTTTGGGGTTCAAAACTGTGTGATTTATGCTCCTTTTGGGTACACTTGTGGATTATTCTTCTGAACATGTGATTCTGGAAACTTTTCTTCTTTAAAGCCATTTATTATTTATCTTACAGTAGAATTTGTGTTGACCCTAGTTTTGTTTTCATTATTTCTTGTTTATCCTCACTTTCTTGATCACTAACATGTTTTCTTATTGAATGCATTTGGGACCAGTTTTACAAATGGGGTTTGACATTCAGAGGTTCTTGCAAAGCTCTGATCAACATCAATTTGAATTCCAGTATTTTCCTACTTCTTACCTGAGACTTGCGGCTCATTGTGTTGCTCAACACTATGGACTTGTTACCGTGGTATAGGATAATGGTGTAGATGGTATGATGAATAAGATTGTGGTGAAAAAAACAATGGAAAGAAGATATCCTGTAATCCATTTATCTGAAATTCCTGTGAAACAGTCTGAAAGTGAGAAACCGGAGCAGGTTAAGATTGTTATTAGGCCTCGTCCTAACAAAGGTTCTCTGAATGATTCCAGTGAATCTGGGATCAAACGAAATCCTGTAAGAAGCGTGGAAGAGAGGAAGGAAGAGTATGATAAGGCACGGGCACGCATTTTCAGCAGCCCTAGCAGTCTCAACTCTGACAATGCTGTTTCTCAGGTTCTTACTGACAAGAAAAATTTGAATATAGGCAGAGTTGAGAATGAAGGTTGCAGAAACTTTGTTATTGATCAAGAGAAAAATATCACTATGAGGGATGGTACTTCTCGAGTGGCTATTTTCAGAGACAGAGAGAAGGATCTTACTGATCCAGATTATGATCGGAGCTATGAAAGGTAAGTCAATTTTCATCTGGAAGCTGTTTGGTGTCTTCATCAAGATTTGTTAATTATTTGCCATTTAATGGGTCCCTCTGTTGAAAATTTTTGGTTGTGATACTTTTTGTGACATGGATCTCAATTTTGTTTTTTCTTTTCATGTCTTTAACTTGATGAACATTTTATTCTGTTAGAAATTGTTTGATGGCGCCTTGCTGGTTGTTAGTTCACAATCTTTTCTCGACTTTTGGTGATTTAAATCTATGTTCTGTGGTTGGTGTTCGACTTGTTAGATGCTGATCTTCTAGGGTTGATCATTTGATATTTATGAGCCAAATTTAGTTCCTTCCCTGAACTGTTGCAGGTATGTAAGGAGTCTTCCTAATCAAAA
The DNA here is from genome assembly GCA_027564395.1 of Erythroxylum ulei. Lineage (NCBI taxonomy): Eukaryota > Viridiplantae > Streptophyta > Magnoliopsida > Malpighiales > Erythroxylaceae > Erythroxylum > Erythroxylum ulei. Next base: position 4,454,537 of record JANITX010000210.1, on the reverse strand, counting down.
CTTTAGCATGACACCATTCAATATGCAGAAGATTCAAGGTCCATTTGTTCAATATGATGCTGTTTATCCTCCATTGGGACAGATCGCAAGGACTCAGACACCTGTCAGCTATAGGCCTGCTGCAGGTCCAGTTATGAGTCCCTTCTGTGCCACTGGATCAAATCATACAGCAAGAGACGCTCCATATATGCAATGGCCAGATACTGCAATGATGTATACTAATTCTTATGAGCAGTTTAGACACACTGCATTCCAGGTAGCCTTCACGTCATTCTTTGTTTTATGCATTCTGCCTGAAAATTTTAGTCGTCTTTTTAAATTTCTCTCCCTGTTTCTCCTACTGTGGTTATAGTGGTGCTTGAACGTGACCAATATGCTGTTTTGTTAAAGTGGCCTTCATTTTGCACGATTATTTGGTTATATGGGTCTTTAAATTGGTTGAATTGCCATGATAAACATACCTTTTCTGTTTTTTTATGCAGGCTTCATTTTTTCAGCAGCCACTGAGCTTTCATTACTCGCAAAATAGTTAAATGTCTTGTAGGTGGCATCAATAGTGATTGTGTTATGTAAAGGCTTCTCTGTACTAGTAAACTATTTCGATTTGTTAGAGCTGTTCAGGACTTCTGTTACAAACCTTTTGTTTCAGTTGTAGTTGGTTCCTCTTTTTGTTTTGTGGATCTTAAAGTTAGTAATGGAGTCTAATGCTTCAACTCTTCGAACCTTGCCTTTAGCCTTCACAAGATCTTGCAAGTCTATTATTACTACTTTTTGTGTTTAACAAACTTGTAGGATTTTCACCGCGTCAACGAACTTTGTCATTTGCTTATTTGCCTTGAGAAATTGGATGTCAAGGCTAAGGAGCCTTGCCTCGAGCTCTGGTTATGCTTTTAGCACTTAGCAGATTAACAACTAAATGAATCCATAAACGTTTACTTAAGGCTTGGTGATGATGATGATGGTGTCTGCCTATTGATATAATCTCATCATAATAATCAGATGATCTAGTTCATGGCAAACAGACGAGATTTTCTACACAATAAGGGAAATGGTATGTTCTGTTAAATGCTGAAAGATGTTGCTGATGTCAAGTCTTACAAAAAGCAACTAAAGCAGCAGATGATGCATCATATAAACCACTCCAAGCTTTACTGCTATGGATTGATCAGCCGTTAATGAATTTACTAGTTTAAATTTATTAGTTTCAAAAAATTATCATATAAATACTATTGACTACTGTTTTAAACGTTCATAACTATAAGATCCCATTATGTGAGTGGAGATTTACATCTTTTGTGAGGCCAAATTAAGTTGGGGAACTTTGGGAATTGCAATATAGTAAAAATTACAAGCACAGATTTTGTTGACTTCCAACAAGAAGGTGGGAATTTTTACATTAATTTTGGTTACTTAAATTCCAAAATTCGAAAAATTGGAATAGATCATTGAAAAAAATTAAATAATCATTTTTGGATTTGGTGTTCTTCAAGTGTATGCATTAATTCAATTGTTACGATTGTGTTGCATGTGCAATATTATAATCCTAGGTTAAATTATATTTTAAATATAAAAATTTAATCAAGATTTTTACATTAATTAGAAATATTAAAAAATAACCAAATATTAGAAAATTTATTTTATTACAATTATAACTTAAGGTTGGCTTAATTAATTTACTCGATTAGAATTATTTATGCGAAGCACTACATAAACTTAACTTATTAAATTTTTAGTAAAATTATTATATTTTAAATTTTAAAATAAAAATTAAATAGTCACTCATTTATTAATACTGTAAATCTATAAAATTCTAATTTAATAATTATTTATTAAAATTATATTAATTTTCTAACACAAATGAGTTCACAATGAACTATTAAGTTGAAAATTTGGAATATTATATACAAATTTGCTTATTTCTTGACTCCCCTTTATTGGAATAAGTCTCAAAAGATAGACTTAGCAAGTTAGTATTATAACTAAAGTCATGGTTTTGAAAACCGAACCTCAATTGAACCGGTCAATTGACCGGTCGGACCGGTCCGATTCAATAAATTTTTATTTTTTTGTATTTTTTAATATTATTAATATTATATATAATTAAATATAATTATTGC
>JANITX010000210.1:4362342-4377392 GCA_027564395.1 Erythroxylum ulei | reverse complement strand
TTTGGGATGAAAATTTTAAAAATTAAGGAAATGTATAGTGTAATGTGTTTGTTATAAATGGATAAAATATATAAACTAAATTAACAAATATTATAATATATAAGCAAAAAGTAATAAAGATACAGTAAGTGTAACTTAAATAAAATAAGTTAAAAATAAATAAATATTGTGTAATTTAAAATTTTGTAATAAAATTATAAGTATTTAAATTTTGAAATGTATAATAAAAAAAGAATTATGCTAGAATTATTAAAATATATAAATTAACATATTAAAAATGAATTAGTAAAATGAGTAATTAAAAATTTAGAATAAAAAAAAAGAAACGTAATATCATCAGTTACGGTGTGACTTATTAAGTTACATATATGATTGAAAAATATAAAATATTTAAAATATTTTGTTATCGATTAAGTATAATAGTTAATTAAGGTAAAAAAAAAGTCGCATGTTACATTAATATTATGCAATTTAGAATGTTGCCATAAAATTATAAATATTTAATATAAGTAAATACAAATATTATCCAAGATTGAAACAAAACTTAAATTTCTTATCATAAATTAAATATTTTAGTTAAAATAAATGTTAAATTTTGTTATTATAGATTAAATATTTCAGTTAATTGAGATAATAAAAAAATTGTACCATGTGTAATATGTGTATATGAATATTGTTTAATTTAAAAATTTGTAATTAAATTATAAATATTAAAATTTTTCAACGTATATTAAGTAGCATCCCAAATCAACCGGAGGACCTCCCGACGCCAATTTGGACCACCCAGAAGTAATCCCCTTGTCTTTGCACTTGATCATAGAATTTCCTTCTTATTCCTTTCGCATATTCTCTTTACTCTATATACTTACGTCCCCATACTACTTGTAAAGGAGAACCCCGAGTTTGCTTTGATCTCCTTTGCCAGACAACTTCAAGTTGGGTAGCTTTTTCAATAGCTTATTTAACATAAAAAAAGTCATTAGATGAAAAAGATGACCTTATGTAGGGGTGTTTTCAAAATTTTAAATATTAAAAGTCAAATTTATCTTTTATATAGTTAAAGGTTAGAAATATTTGTAAATTTTTTAAAAATTTAATTTTTGTTTTATTTTTATTATTGTCAAATTTTTATTTTTTGTGAAATTAAATATTTAATCGAAATCTTATAAATTTTTTAAAGTCATTTTTAATTTATTAATTAATAAAATTAATATATATTATATAAAAAATATTAATATGATGTTTCTCATTGCATCGTTCATATTAATAGAAAATTTAAATTTAGATTATTATTATTATTATTATTATTATTGTTGTTATTGTTATTATTATATATTTTATATTTTTTATTAGAATTATAAACTTAATTTTTTATAAAATTAAATATTTAAAATCTTAATTTCAATAAGAATATTTAACAAAATAATAAAATATATAATATTTATACTCTTATAATTTTTTACAGTTACGTCCTCGTAAATTATTTTAGAGATAATACTAACCATGTAATTTTACTTCACCAAATAATAAATAATTAATTTAATCTTCTAATCAAATCATAGCTACTGCACTTTCCCCCAACGATTGCCCTTTTTCTTGTTTCCCGCGACTGAGCTGCCCTTCTCCAAAAAGTTTACGTTTTTGTTTTGGCTTCCGGCGGCTGCACTTTCCCACAAGGATTCCCGTTTTTGTTTCCGGTGACTGCACTTCCCCACGAATTTTTTGTTTCCGATGACTGTCCTCGTCCATAAAGCTTACTTTTTTTTCCGGTGACTGAACTTTCCCCCAAAGTTTACCCGTTTTCTTAATTGTTTCCGGTGACTGAACTTTCCCACAAAGCTTCACCAAGTGAAGGCTTGTTCACTTCTTATTACATACTACAATCATAATGGCAAACAACGTTGACAGCTTGAATCCTGGAACTTGTCCTAGAACGAGCTCTGATAATAGTTCACCTTCTCTTCTGACTCTCATTTTGAGAACTGAACAATCACGTCCAAAGGAAACACAACCCCACAATCTGGACACTCCTTGATGTCGTTCCATGATCAATCTGACTCACAGTTGCAACAGAAGTCTTCTGTTGATCAACCTTGTGGGATCGGTTCTGGAACTGCTCCTACAAGCTCTGGTCTATCAAATTCTCTTTTCTCCCACAATCCTGGGAGCGAGCAATCTTTTAACGACAACCCACTTAACTCCCTCGAAAATTCGTGGATGATCCTGAACGGAGACTTTCCTGACTCTTATTGTGATCAATATGAGATGGAGATGATTATGATGATGAATCAGCAATCTAACATGAAACAACCCGAAGACGAGTCCTTGTTTACATTGGAATCAGGAGGAGAGTTTGCCATGCAAGGAAGGAGTAATTCATGTGACATTAACAAGTATTTGTCCGGTATTGCCGATGCCCTGGCAACACCATGGTTGAATCCTGGTCCTGGTTATGTACAGAATGCTTTGACAGACTCCATGTACTCGAGCCAAAGCTCTGTTAACCTTTCTTCTTCTGTTATGGATGTTTCTAATAGTGGTAATGCCAACAGTGTTGTTGTTGACAATTGGTTTGAGTCATCGGCGGCTCAAAACACGGCCTCCGAACTCCGGCATGTGGAGAAGAGGAAGGGTAAGATGTCAGTCGACAACATCAGTGACAGGGTGAGACACGATGTCTAACATTCTCCGTTTCATATGCATTTGATGAGCTAATTTATGAAATTTTATGAGTTTCATGACGTTAGAGAATGATTCTTTGTGTTCATTTAGGCTGTTCTTTTAGAAGTTGGAAGAAATTTATTTAGTCTTTATCGTTGAGTTTATTACTAAAAAAGAGAACTTGTTAGTTGCTAGGAACAATTACAGAATTGGTGCTATAGAGCTAATCCAAGAAAAGGAAAATAAATGCAGATACATAATTTCTGCGATGGGTCAAGCTTGTTTTGTCCATCTGAGAAGATATTAAGTATTATAAGAGGTTAAGTACTTTTTCATACACATTTTTTTATTGAGGTTATGCAGGGAAATAAATTACAGAAACTCATGCTATTGCTAGTGTAATGACTCATAGGTTCACTCAACTGCCGCTTCAATTAGGTGTATCATCTCTTTTTTGATGGTGCTTGGTATGTACAAAGCTTTTCTAGATGACTGGATGAGTTAATAAATGTTTAAAGAAGTTAGGTTTCCAGTTACTATGAATTCTCTCTGGGGTGATACTGTTATTGGTTTGAAGACATTGCATGTGTCTAGTAACTACAAGTCTTGCAATGGCAGGCCCTGCAATCAGTTTCCTCTGACAAAAGCTTGTCTGAGATTTCCAATCTCCATTCTGGAGATCTGGGTATCATAATTCAGTCTTTTTTGTATAGAAACTAAAGTGTAGATTAAGTAGCTCTATAGTTTATGAGTGTTACTCTCAGGACTCAAGTTTTGATGTTGCATCTTAGTGTTATTCCCAGAGTTTAGTTAAGCATGTAATATGCAAAGGGTTCTATCTTCCACTCACAGGCATTAAACTTGGTTTTATGTCCCAGGATCTCTTTTTTTGATCCTGTTGTTTGTGGAAGAGCTGGTAATGTTAAAGGCAATTCAATTGCAGTAGTTTCTGATACTCATCTTAAAGCATGATATTTTCAGATTACTTCTGATAACCTCCAATTCTCATTTGCAGCAGTCATCATCAACAGAAACTGATTGTGATGAGGCAAATTCAGCTGAAAGTAACGGGGATGAAGGAAAATCTGAATTGCCTGTTCATGTAGATGAAAGTCAACAAAATACCATTTTCTATGAACCAATAGTTGGTATGGAGTTCCCTTCTGAAGCGGAAGCTTATAGCTTCTACACAAAATATGCTTCAAGAATTGGGTTCAAAGTCAGAAAAGCTAAGGTCACAAGAAGGCCAGATAAATCTATCAAAACAAGGTGTTTTTACTGTTCAAGAGAGGGGTTTAAGTTAAAGACGCAACGCAACAAGACACGCAAATTTACGAGGCAAGACACCAGAATAGGTTGTCCAGCCATGATCAAGCTTACAGTAGATGAAGGACAGTGGGTGATATCTATGGCTAAACTTAATCACAATCATGAACTTGGACACTCTGATGGCAGACAAAATAGGGACTCCCGTGCATGTGCTTCTGAAACTCACTCTGTTTGGACTACAAATGAAGTTGGACCAGCCAAAGACGATACGGTTGCAAGATGTGACTGCGCAAGTAGCAGAAATGACTGCAACTATTTGGGAGACAGGAAATTGACTAATATAGAACCTAATGATTGCCAGAGCCTACTCAACTATCTTAGTCACTTTCAAACAAGAGACCCTGCATTTTTCTGTACGGTGCAAATTGATGGAGCAAACCGGATTGCAAACTTTTTCTGGAGCGATGGAAGGTCGAGGATGGACTATGATTGTTTTGGAGATGTTCTGGTTTTGGGTACATCATTCAGGATAAAGGAATATGACATGATTTGCATGCCATTTTTAGGACTAAATCATCATCAACAGCACATCTTATTTGGTTGTGCCTTCTTGCTTGATAAAAGTGTAGATTCTTTTATTTGGTCTATTGAATCTTTTCTGAAGGCGATGGGCCGACAACAACCTAAAACAGTTTTTACGGATGACAGTCAAGCAGTAGCCAAAGCGATAAAGTTGGTATTGCCAGAGACACAGCATTGTCTTGGTACGTGGTTTATCTACCAAAATGCGGCAGAACATCTTTATGACAGCTACAGGAAATCTGGATTTGAAAGCGTCTTCAATGAATGTGTATTTGGTTGCCAGTCAAGGGGGGAATTTGAATCACATTGGGAGTCAATGGTTAGTAAATACGAACTCGAAAACAATCGTTGGCTTTCAACTCTATACACTGTGCGGAATAGATGGTCTCCTTTATATCTTGAGAAGACATTTTCTGCTGGAGTGCAGTCCATCCAATTTGCTAAGGGCATCATCAACATTTACCATAATATAATAGGTGAGTCAATGTCTCTTCAGAATATTGCTCAGAGGTATGAGGAACTAGGCGACAAAATGCGCAATCAAGAACTATATGAAGATCATCGATGTATTGAAAGCATTCCGAGAGGTGAGGTAGAGAAACAAGCAGCAGAAATGTATACACCCACCATGTTTCGAACGTTTCAGGAGGAGTTCTGCAGATCTTCCTCGGTGGTAATAGAAGAAAGGTCAAATGATGGGACAATTGGAACTTTTAAGCTAATAGAACGTGGAAAGGGAGAGTATATTGTTACGTATATTTTAGACTCCACAGTTGAATGTACCTGTGGAAAGTTTCAATCCATTGGCATTTTATGCAGTCATGCTCTTAGGGTACTCAATTGGAAAAACGTCTTCTATATACCACATCCCTACATATTAAAACGGTGGAGGAAAGATTGCAAAGCTACAGTAGCATTGGGTGGCAATGTGGGAACAGAATCTATAATGCCGAACAGATCATTGTATTTATATGCAAGTGAACTTAGGCTCAAAGCTTCAAATATCATCACCAAAAGTACACCAAAGGAAGGGCTTCTGAAGCAATTTGAAACTTACTTGGACAAGGCAGCAGAAGAGCTTGATAAGGTTTTGAAGCTGAATCCTGCAGAAGATTTGATCCAAAAGCATGATCAAGTGGGGGATGCCAACACAAAGCAGGCTTCTGAATCCCGAGCTTTCTGTCCTAACAGAGTATCAAACTGCAGAATACGATCTAAAATTAAGACAAAAAGGCAAAATAAGGCGAGAGACGAGGAGCAAAATACTTCAGAAGATGCTTTTATCAACCACCAATTTGAAGTATTGAGAGGTTAGCAAAGTAACAACTTGATTTAATTAATTTCAATGTCCATAGTTACCTCTTTTATGAACATTTTACAATTTTTCTTAGGAGATCAAGAAGCAAGTGGCTCTAATCAACCAGACCATTCTTTTGTTGTGGAAGAGACTAGCTTGCAGTTCGTCAAGAATTGCGCAAGAGCTACAATGGTTTCAAATGCTACAAGGTATCAACATGATGGTATCAACTTGCAAATGGGTCATTCGCAGGTAAATGTTAAAAAAATTAATCAAATAGATTAAGTTTCAGGCTGTTGCAAAATTTCTTTTCTTTCTGATCTGATATGCTTGAAATGTTTCATAGATATCTCAACCTCCAAGCGTGCCAGTCAGCTATTATCAATCTGGTGAGTTCAATGGGATTCTAGAAATGAAAGTAATTTACGTTCTTAGAACTGCAGAGTGTTAATAGACCATGAAGCGGGATTGGAGATGGTACATGGTTTCATAAATTTCTAAAGTTGGACATCTTATGATCAATAGCTTTGAGATCACAACATAATCATCATGATTTTTAACAAATAAGTCATAAGTCGATTCAAATATTCTCTTACATTGTGCAGGAAACATTTGCTTGAACACATATCAAGCTGAGCCGCATCAATGAAGTCATATTGATCCATGAAACTTCATCACATTTGCTGTTTCACTTGACATTTTAAATCACATACCTGAATTATCATTTCTTGCTCCAAATACAATCAAGACTATACCGATGTTCCTTCATTGATCACTCTTTCATAAACATATTCAGCCATTGCTCTTTGCAGTAAGGGAACTGCATATACAGCTTCTGAGACAGCCTTCATCTATCTTCAGCGGATGATACTTCATTATTTTCAAAATAACAGCAATCCATCTGATTTCTTTGACACAGAGTTCAGATGCCTGTGGACCAGCAGCAGTAGAAATCTCATAGGATGGAATACTTGTAAACCATAGAGATCTTGCTAACAGCTACCTGTTTTCTTTTTTTCCTTTTCGTGAATTTTCGTGAATGGTCATGTGAAAGCAATGTATCCTAACTTACATGGAATACTTGTAAACCATAGAGTACTATGCACAAGATGCTTTCTGTATTGATATTTTACTATATTGAAGTAATTTTAGGAGTTAGATAAAACTGAAGTGAGGTATTGCATGTTGCTGAGTTGTGAGAATTGTTTCTGCAGATGGTAATTGCATGGTAAATATCTTCAAGTTGAAAGAAATTTGATGGCGTATAGATGTATTGATTTCCCAGAGCTAGTTTCTGAAAGGTTATGACATCTCATGAGAGTATAGATTTCACCAAATCGGAAAACAGAGCATCAAAGCTACGCTCATAATTGAATTTGCTAGAATTCCATGCTCGATTCAATTTACAGGTGAAATAAGATGGTGCTTTAGAATTGGATGGTTACGTTAGTTGATCGGGGACTGCAGATCATCAAAAGCAACCTTTGAGTCCCAATTTAAGGCATCTGACAGATGGCTTACTAGTAATCTAAGGGTATTGGCACTGTTTCGATAAACTAAAATTTCCATACATCTAGTCCTTGCAGGATGTAGTAGTCATATGAAAATACTAAGGAAATCCATTCAAAACAAAACTTGGACAGTCAATAGCATCTCTTTGTTCAATGATCTGATATATATACAATGCCAATGAGACAAACACAAGTTTCCAGTATGTTTATGGTAAGTAACTAAACTTGAAAGGAATCAAGAATGGCTTGCAGCGTTTTCTGGGATGATGGCCATTGTTTATCATTCGCGCTAGCCACGAACAACATGACTGTGCTCCCTTTTGATGTTGCTTTTGCAAGATTATGAGTGCCAGTGAGAGCATATGGTGTCTCAAGCACATATTTGTAGTACTGCAAAAAGCAAATTCATTCTTAGTCATGAATACCAGCGATAACATTTTGCCGTTTTCTTTTTCTATTGTATGTTGCAATTTGTTTCAGGAGAGATTTCATTATTTCCAGATTCAAAAGTAAGTGCAACAGAAAGGACATAACTTTAAAGATCAAGAGAAAAGCTACCCAGAAACCCAAGAAAGAAGCAAGTGAATTGGGAAAAAGAAATGGAAGTTTAAACATACTAAACTTGATTCTAGTCTGAAGCTCTTAACGTTTCCTTTCTTACCTGTTCTATGGTGTACTAGAAAGCTTAACTAAACAGTATGTTTTCCTTTTTCCTGTGTTGTGTCTAAGAAGGTAAATGTTTCCCAAGCTCTGCAAACTAATAGAAGCTTCTTTCTTTTTCTTTAATGAAAAAAAAAAAGGATCATTAGGAGGGAAAGATCAGCAAAGTAATCGGGATAACGGGAGAATACCGTCTGATCACCCTGCTTTTCGACTGATGTATCTAAGAGCTCATCTGGATCATATGAATTTCCAGTGACAAAAGGGCCAAGTGAGGCAATCACCTTCTCAGGACTTCCAATCTCTTCAATTGTTGCATTAGGCTTGTTGGTTAATCTTATCAAAGGAGAAGCCACCACCTGAACTTTTCCTTGCTTCTCATCCTCAAACTTTACCTCAACCCAGGGTTCTGCACACTTTGGCTGGCAGTAATTGCCTGATAATATATTTGCCACTCGTGTTTGTTTCCATGTAGGTGGGAGGATGAACTGGTATGGCTGCACATTTCCTGCAAGAAACTAAATTTCAAATATCATTAGAATGTTAGACAGAACATCAAAACATCTCCAGTAACCCAGGTATCTGCAACCGGAATTGCATCCAGAATATAACCCGCAGGCCCCAGTTTAAAACCCAGTAAGGATTAGATACAGCTTGAATACGTTTTTTGTATACAAATATACAATATTTAGCATAAAGCTACAAAGACATGAGTCCAGAAGGTATCCATCCATGAATAGACAAAATCTTCAACTTTTGACTGAATGAACAAACCCTAACCAACACAATTAGCCACAGTCACTGATGATTCTAACCTCAAAATGTTGTTTCCTCCCATTAATTTCAAAGCTTTAACATCTTAAATTGCAATCCCATTTCCCTCTCAATGCTGTTAGGATCATAAAAATCTAATCTTTCTCTCTTGTTTGCAACAAACATCTAAGAGTCAAAAGGACAAAATGGCGTATGTGAATATTGTTACCTGCACGAAGAGCAGGGGTGTCCGTGGGAGTGGCTTTGAAGAGCACAAAAGAAGGGTCCACCGGAGAAGGAGGCAGGTAAGAGCCAACTTCAACTTCCCTAGCTACTGAACTAGGAGGCTCTTTAATCAAAATGATTGGAGACAATGCAAACCCTCTTAAGAGTTGTCTTCTGAGAACCAACTTGTTCCTGTTTTGGTTGTTCAACGCTGTTGTTGTTGTGGTTGTTCTTGATGTTTCAGGCTGAGGTTTTGATGATGAGTAGGCTGAGAAAGTTGCAGAGAGTTGTGTCAGTGAAGCAGTTGCCATGTTTGAGAGCAAGACGTCGAAAGGTTAGATAAGAACTTTGCTTGTAGTGTTATTACTCTTATCCGTTCAAGTCTTCTGCTTTTGTCAGTGACACTATTTGTGTGGTCATCAGGATTCATTGTTGTTATTTCTTTTTTATCTTTTGTTTCTACAGAATCATGAAGTTTGGTTTCAGGATTTTGTTTCGACAGAATCTTGAATTCTCTCTGTAGGGAAAATTCCCCGTGCACTTGCTAATTTACAAACTACATATTCTGAGTAAATTACTTAATAAAACAATAATTTAGAATTAGCCGATGAGTTTGATTCAAGTGATCCAAAGGCCAACAGCTATTGTGAAAAATGTCTGATTCAAGTGATCCAAAGGCCAACAGCTATTGTGAAAAATGATATCGGACATGGGCCTAGCTATCTCAAATCAGATTTGGCCCAGTCTTAAGCCCAGCAGAAGATGTTGGGCTTAGTTTGGGCTTGGACGAAGTTTAGTCCTAACCCAGCTCATTAACATCCCTACAAGTAACGCTTGTAACTCTCAACATGTCTCAACTCCTAACTAGTCATCATCCTCAAGGTTGAGATAAGTTGTAAGCTCAGTCACTATTGCTCCTTGATTAGGCTTTATGAATATTCAGGCATTCACTTTTAAGTCAAAGAGCCCAAATGAGACTTGTCTTGTCTCAGGTGCTCGTGAAGACAGACCTCTAGTTCATTTATTTACATTCTCTTATTTTTTTTTTCAATTTTAAATTGTTAAAAATATAAATTCGTGATTCTAAATAATTAAAATATTAGAGTGATCTATATAAAAAAAATCTTAACTTAATATCTTATAAAAATTACTCCTTTTTTAATAACATGAAAAAAGCAAAATTTTACAAAGATGTCAAATATTATGGAATATAGAAATTCTAGAAAACTCATGTTTTCTATGTTAAACAATTCTAAGTGATTGTAAACTCTCTCAAAAATTGATTTATTTTCCTTGTTTAGATTTTTAAAGCCATATATAAAATTCCAAGTAAAAATACTAATTTTTATTATCTAAATTGTAGAAAAGTGTCAAAACAAAAACCCAAAGAATGTAAAATCGCATGTCTAAATAAAGAGTAAATAAATAAGAAACAATAATGATATAGAAAAAGATAAATTAAACATATGAGATTTATGTATATGATTTAAGTTCTAATCTAGTTTATAATTTTAGATATAATAATGTGAAACTATTTTGAATGTTCATAATATCAAATATGGAAAAATAATAAATTTAAATATAAAAAAGGAAATAAATAAGCAAATTAAAATATAAAGAATTAAAAAAATTAAGAGTATATTTTGAAGTATAAAAACAAAATGTTGACATAAATTGCTTTCGAAATATAGGGATGTACAAGCTCTAGAGTTCCCATACCTCATAGTTGATTGAAATTTCCTGTTTTTGTTAGTTTAATAGTTAGTAACTATTAATTAATATCTTTGACGAAGCATAATTTCCTTGTGGTAATAATTGCAATTTTTTGTTGGAGTTTCAAGATTCTATTTCAATTAAAGTTAGTTTCTAAGTTTTAAACTGTGGTAGGATAACAAGAAAACTATGACCTTTGTTAATCTTGTACTTGTCTTTATCTTTTAATTTTGTAGTTAAAATTTATTATTTGCTTTGTAACAACCCGTGCAAATCGTGGGATTCAGAACTAGTTGTCTACAATTTTTTAATGAGGAATTTATTATACAATTAAAATTTTGTGAAGCATTTAACCTTAAAAACATTTATTAGAATGGAAAATATTTCAATAAAAGAAACAGGGTTAGCAAGAGTTGCCTTATTCGATTTAGCCCGACTTGAGTTGACAGCAATTCAAGTTAGGCATGGACTCTTTTTTTTATATAAATAAATTTAAATTGAGTTTGATTAAATATATATTTATCTTTTTAATTTTTTAAATTAAAAAATATATATTTAATCAGATCCGATTAAAATTTAAACTATTCAAACCCAATTGAACACAGATTCGAGTTGGGATCCTCAAATCGATCAGATTTTGTCTGCACTCAATCTAGTCCGTTGCTACCACTGAAAAAAATAAGTATATGAATATCTAAATAAGTTCTATCGTTACTTGACAAAGTATTAAGGCAAACAACGTTAAAAAAGAACTCAAAGTCTTAAAAACATCATATAATATATTAGAAAGGAAATAAAGAATAGTTTGGTTTCATTTAATGCAAGCCATATGTCATCTCTTTAGCCATTTGCTCCATTATTCTCTTCATTCATTGTTTCTTCCAACCTTCTCCTTTCTTGCTTTCTATACCTATTCCACAAGCATTGCATATTGTCTAAAGCAACAATAAAAACATATTACTCTACACATTTAGTTAGGGATCTATAAATCATGTTCAAGTAATGAATTTCTCATTAATGTGTAACTTTTTATGTATAATTTTGACTATTTTAGGGAAAGAAAACTTGCCCGTCGATTGAGAGGACCTCAATGCCATACCGGTGTGTCGTTGGTGTTGCAATGGATATTTGTACACCTCATATTAGGCTCAAATTGTCTCCTCCAAACTTTAGACCTCGAATTGGTTTCACCAGTTCGTTGATCATGAACATGGTTATTGGTTATGGCCTCTACTATGATAAAGCAAATACATGCGAGAGGGGTTAACTGTGTGTAAAAATTTTGCAAGGTATTTTAAATCTTTAAAATCCTTCTTTAACTAAATGGGTGAATTGTGCGTAAAAAATTTGCAAGATATTTTAAATCTTTAAAATCTTTCTTTAACAAAATGGGTTGATAAATGAGTGAATTGTGCGTAAAAAATTTGCAAGGTATTTTAAATCTTTAAAATCCTTCTTTGACAAAATAGGTTGATAAATGGAAAGGTCATATTAAGCTTCAAAAGGAACCCATTAACGTTTAAAAAGAAAAGATCCTGTTAGTTATTTAAAATACGAAAGAAGTTTATTAATCGAAAGGATCCTATTTGCGCTAAAAAAGAAAGGGGCTTGTCAAACGATAGGAGCTTGCTAGAGCTCAAATAGAAATAAGCCTATTAATTGATAGGAGCTTGTTGACACTTAAAGTGAAAATAACATTTTGCTTTATAGAAAGAGAAGCATCTTATTGAAAAATTGAAAGAGTCTTTTGAAAGCACAAACTTATAAAGCAACAATTTAAAAGTTCGGAAGAGAGAAAGAATGTCACAGTAGATTTATACTGGTTCGGCTAGCAATCAAGCCTACGTTCAGTCTTCAAGTATCCAACTTGAATATTTTATTATAAAAATCTAATTATTAAATTTGACGAGCTTCTCCAAACTCGCAAGTATATATTTTTCAAGGTTCTCCAACTTTCGATGTTCGAAGAGTATAATAAGCTTCTAAAAGCTCATAGAAAAATAAAATATAAAATCAAAAGTAAGTTTTCAAATAACAATTTCTCTCTTGATAGAGTTATTTTATTTTCTAAGACACAATAAGAATGATACGACTTTCAAGAATATAGATACTGCTCAAATATTTCGAAAGTCTGTGTATGTTCATTATTTCACAAGTGATGTTGTTCTTCTTTAAATAGTCAATTTCTTCAACTAACCGTTACTTCATCTTAATTATGAGTTGACTTTGAATTTTCAATATCATCTTTGCAGGAACAAATATTTCCGGAGCTAATTGTTCAAATAAGTAATATCCTCTCGAATGTTACTAAGGAAAGTTTACTACGAAGGTTTTTGCAAGAAAGTAAGTAATTTTGCCATGATTATATTTCCTTAAAAAAACCGTTATTTATATAAAGAAATAAATTCAATTTAAATTTTGAAATATTATATAATTATCATCAAAATCGTTAAATATAAATTTTAAGCTAACATATTGATGGTGCTAATTCAAAGTTGAGGTAATAGCAATGGAGTTAGAGCTTGGTCTTCCATGGAAGTTGGCAACCGTTGAGTTCTGATGATTAGCATTTTCTTGAATACTATTTGCTCCACAGATGCTACCTATTTTGGTGTCATCGATGAATTGGTAGAAAACAACAGCACCTCGTTCTCTACGAGTTCTCCTACCATTTCCTCCATTTGCTGGTTCATAAGTATTTTGGATCTGTTTAAACAATATCTTCAGTTTCTATTTCTAGTTATTGTTTGATTCATAGCATATTTTTGTTTTAGGATTGATATAATTTGATAATGGAATTAGGCATATATAATAACAATAGTAGTTAAATTTTTATTCAAAGGACTAAGAAAGCTATCTACTATTCTATTAATTAAGCTCAATAAATTCTACATTGCAAAAGAAGAAAAGTGAAAATTAATTTAGAATTAAAACTAATTTAATCTTTATGAATCAATGAATAATTTTATCAGTTAACCACGTGTAATAAATTAAGTGTCTTTCACTATAATAATTATAAAAATACAAATTAATAGTAAGACAAATCAAATTTTAGATTCTTTTATAATAAATAAAATCAATCAACTAATTAGTTAATTGGAGTTCTAAAATGCATAAAATATCATTTTCTAAGTTTATAAGAAGAGAAGATCAATCATTTATCTTTTGATCATTAACATCACTGAAAGAACTGAACTTGCAATTCAGTAGATGAAAGACAAACATTATCTTTATTAGGAACTCCTAGCCTTAAATTTAAATATTTCAAAAACTACCATTAATATCTTTTATTAGCGAGGAGAAATTGAACGTATTCATACTTGATACTATTTCCAAGAAAAGGAGATATTTATATCAACTGTTGGTCTTGATTAAGAACTTAGAATCCCAATTTCTTGAGACACCAACCAAAGCAGTTCTACAAAAATAAAAAATGCAGCAACATATATACAAGTGCAAAATCTACAAGAAGTTTTAAAAAAAATTTAATGGCTGGAAGTGTAAAATCATTTATGGATCGAAAGATTTGTGTACCTGTATCCATGATTGTTTGTCGTTATTGTAAGGTGTTGATTTATTTCCTCTCGTCTTCTTCCTGTAGAGAATTCTTCAACGGTTCAGAATCATTATGCTTCAATAAGTTGTTTCAACTTATATAGCATCACTAATGGACATGTCCTTTGGTAACTATGAAGAGAGAGGAAAAGGATCCGTGACCCATTTGAGACCAATTCTATAATACCCAATAACTATTATCTTGGGTGCGTTTCATGGGACTCAAATTTATAAGTGACATGGGACATAAAATAGGCTAACATTCTCCCATTTGGCCCATGTTACGACTTGATGATCCAATAACTTTAAGTGCACACAATACATGGAATCGATCAAGTAATTCTTAATTGAATTAAGCTGATGGGATCATAGCGGTCACAAGTTATATAACCTGATTCCTTCCATGTAACACAGAATCAACTCAACTCAACAAACTTTAAGTGGGTAATTCGATAATTGTTATCGCACAAATCATAATTATTGTATACAACATAATATGGATAACTAATAAGTGAGCAAAAACATATGACTGTAATTGAATTCACAAGTTTCATAACAATTCGAGCAATACAATGATATGTATATATACATGTTAGATTTCTATGCTAACAAGGACTTATCCATAGGGCCCATCCGTTCAACATGTCCAATAAATATTTTAGGCGGTAAGACTTTAGTTAACGGATCCGCTATCATAAGATCAGTACCAATATGGTCAATTGACATTTTATGTTTTTATACTTCTTCTTTCACAGACAAATACTTCAAATCCATGTGTTTCGCACCCTTGGAATATTTGTCATTCTTAGAGAAGAATACGGCTG
>JANITX010000210.1:4301246-4324896 GCA_027564395.1 Erythroxylum ulei | reverse complement strand
CTATTCTATTTCCTGCCTATTCTATTCCGTGAACCAAACAGGCTGTAAGAGATAACGTAAGCTACAATAAGTTTGTGGATGAAATCTTAGTTATGATGGATAAATCTTCATGCTGAAAAAAGAAGATTTGCTGACCAAATTTGGATTCTATAAAATGGTTTAGAAGCTTCTCTTTCATCAATATTTTATCTACTTTATAAGATTGCTTGAACCAAAAACCTTCTGTCCTCGTAGGGAAGTGATCAGACTATAATCTACCTCATAATTAAAATATCTTATAGAATAAAATATCAGTAAGCACTAAAGGAAAGAAATAGATGTGATATTTATGTGTAAATTTACATTTTGTTACATTTCAATTGTAAAATAAGTTCACCTTTATGAT
Source organism: Erythroxylum ulei (assembly GCA_027564395.1). Taxonomy (NCBI): domain Eukaryota; kingdom Viridiplantae; phylum Streptophyta; class Magnoliopsida; order Malpighiales; family Erythroxylaceae; genus Erythroxylum; species Erythroxylum ulei. Next base: position 4,324,511 of record JANITX010000210.1, on the reverse strand, counting down.
GAATAATATCATTAAAAAAACTCTACGCATGTACTTAAAATATATGGAAACATCACCCCAGTATAAAAACCGACTCTAACTTCGCATTTACACTTGTTATTGAGGCCATTTAGTATATAATTTGTTTTTATTTTTGACAGAATGAAAAGTTTCATGATACGTTGGGATGGAAGCCAAATACAACTGACTAATCTTGTTCTTATCTTTTGTTCAAGGGGCTGTTTTCTTTCTCTTTTTCTTTGTACTCTTTCTTCGTATTCCTCTTGTTGTATTGCAAAACCACATATGGTAAATATGTATAATTTAGTAATTGAGTTACCCTGAAATATGGGCAAAGAAATAAAATATTAAGTACCCATTATAGTCAATTTACCAAAAAAATAAAGAGAAGGAGCAGATGAAGTTAGGTGCTAGATAAATTATTAATCGGTCTTTCTTTGCATATAAGGATAGGGTAAGTTACCTAAAATTCCAATTTCAATTGAAAATTAGAGGCAGCTTAACCGATAGACAACCACACTCCTAATATAGGAAGGAGGTCCTGAAATGGATTCCCAATTTTCTCTCCTTTAAGCTGAATGGCCCTTGAAATTGAAGTTTACATCTAAATAAAACAAAGATAAAAGACATAAACCTCTCTCATAGATGAAAAATCTTAGAAAAACTCTCTAACGTTTAAAATTCTCAAAAAAAGTTTCTTTTAGTTTTCAATTTTCTAGAAAAATTCTTTCTTTTAGATTTTGGTTAAAAAATAACTATAAAAACACATAATAAGTTGTTATTTTTGTGCTAACTTTAGATATAAATCTCTTTAATATGTTAAAATTTTTATTTAAAATTAGTGAACTTGTTTATTAATTATTCTCAGTTGATTTTAAACACATGAGAGATGAAATTGAATCAAAAAGATGTAAGGAAAGCAAAGAAAATTCAAATTCCCAACTGGTAGAAAAGTTTTAGACTAAGCGTAAGCACGTGCAAAGAGAAAATTTATCTACAGAATCTGATTTGAAAATAGATTCGATATACTTTGGATTTTATTATTTTGGGAATCAAGTTGTCTTTTATGTGGGAATCTGCTGCCTGATTATGCAAGAAGTGTATTTGATAAAAATAACGATAAGAGGAAAGAAAAGACCCTTGGAAATACATCATCTTTTCACGTTTTTCTGCCATTTTTTCTGTTTTTAGATTTTTTTGGAAAAAATTGCAGAGATGGAGACAATATGTCCTGCTACTTTTCTGTTGGGTTTTACCTCTGTTATGAGTAAGAATTGATTGATTTAGTTAGTAGGATTTGACAATCAATTTTGCTAATCCAAAGTGGCAATTAGGATTTACGTTAGGGATTGGAAATTCTAAGAAAAATACTTATCTAGATTAAATGCATATCGTATGTGTTTTGCTTACTGGTTCTCTTAGTTCTTAAAGCTATCAATTAATCAAACTTAAGATCGTATATAAGTTGTTGGTTAATAAGAGTGATTAAAATATATGTTTCTATTCATTTAATCCTAAGAGAGAGGATCACTCGATGAGTATTTGTTAATGAACTTAATTTTATATCGATGATCCATATTAGTTTGATAATATAGGTAACCTGAAATTAAGGTTTGTCATCAATTTTTCAGATCTGATTATTTTCATTTATTTCCAATTTTTGATATGATTATTTTCATTTATTTCCAATTTTTGTCATTTTTAATTTCTAAAAAAACATGATAATTTAACTTCCGGATCACCAGGTGACACCATTACATTTGTCGGATACATCTACACCCACCCTTGAGGACAAGGCTGTTACTGATGAGGGGGGTAATGGTATGGGCCAGCCCACTGCTGCTTTAGATTATCCAAGCCAAGACCCAAATGCACCAAGAAGAAGCACAAGGATAAAAACACCTTCTAGAAGGCTAGCTGGCTATCAACTGAATTCTGTTATTGCTCATGCCAAGTCAGCAGATCCATAACAACAACAACCGGGCACATTTCCAGCGATAGATTATATAACCAATGATTAGATGATGAGATGGCTATCGAATTGGCTAAGAAAGTTCTATTGTAGTTCTGTTTCCACCTCCTTCTTTTGTTGTTGAATTTCCTTATCTTTTCAGCACACTTTCCCTTTTCCCTAAGCTCTGTAAATCGATCCTCTAATTTATAGAAATCCAAATATTTTCCCTGTTTCCATTTGCACTGTTCCATTAGCATATTCCGCTTGTATATATCCGAAGCCTTAACACTCATGACATTGAATTTTTTTCACTTTTCTTTCACCCTTTTAAGTTTGTCCTTGTTGTTTGAAATTACTATTTGATGAGCTCCTACAATTTTGCCTAAAATTGGTTCTATCTTTCTTCACTTTCTTTAACTACTTACTGAAATTTCTTGTCAATAACCACTTACAAATCGGGAAAACATCTTGGTTTGGGCAGAACAACAGTACAATAGAATTGGAAAAGATAAGAAAGGCTCAAGTCTCTGTTTGATTTGCTTAGTTTACTCAATTTGCAATTACACACAAAACTTCTTGCTAGATCAAAGAGATCCTAGTTGCTTATCATGCCAATGAGGATCTAAGTTACTCCAATAAAAGAAGATGAAGATTGGAGTGGCACAGTGCTAGATTCAAAATGCTGTTTTTATAGATGCTAAGAGGATGTTATACTTACATTTTCCTTTTGATAATATAGCCTTAAACTTTTGACCTTGTCAGCCTTTACAGCCTTCAATGAAATACTTTATTTTCAAAAACTATATATATATAGGATAAGATCTTATATATGAATAAAGGCAGACTATGAGAGGGTTTTGTTATAATTATTATGGCCTCGTAATTACATTGTCACCCACACAAGATTATGAGAGGGTTTTGTTATAATTATTATGGCCTCGTAATTACATTGTCACTCACACAAGAGGTAAGCTTTCTTGATTGAATGAACAAAGAACTAGTTAATTAAATCATTTAAATTTATTGTATTCTCAATTAACTTTTTTTGGAGATATGGAATACAATATATTGAAAATTATTATGAAGACATGATTATTTATGTCATGATTTGTGGGTGCAACTTGAATTAGTTAATATAATTAGTTTAACAAAATTCTAGATTGGTTCTATTATTTTTTGGAACATTTAGTGACATAAATTTCTATATATTTTCTATGTTTTTTAGAAAAATATATTTTCTACTTCAATATAACATGTATACATATATTAATACATTTTAATAAATTTTTTTGTTTAATAAAACTCTATATTCAAAATGATCAGGTAGATACTTAAAATTTATAGTTGCTATCATATGATGAAATTGATTAAAACATTATGTGCCATAGTTTAATTGTTTGGTTTTCTAAATGTATTTATGTTCTTTACACTTTCTCTTGAGTCATTTTCATGCAAATACTAAGAACTATAGCGTTGAGCACTGTGTTAAAAAAATATTTAAGGAATGAATGAAGAATTAAATACAAAAATTTATCAAACAGGATTGAAGTAGTTAATTTGAATATTAAATTTGTTTGATGTTATAATTAGTAGTATTCATAATTACACTCTTATTAATTGAAATTATCTCGTAATATTGTATAACTGCATTAATTAAAATTAATATCATAGGGATTTTGTTTTTCATTTTCATGATCTCATGAGATCCATTAAGTAACTCTATTTATAAAAATGCTAATATTTTTTATGAATTATCATTAATGTTTAACTAATTGATTAACATTTTTAATGAAAATGGTATGTTATTTTATATGGACCTCGTTGTTCCAATCTGTGCCTAGAAACTATAAATGGTGGAGTCATTTAGATATTCGAGAGATAAATTAGATATATAAAACATACAGAAAAGTTTTATTTAAAAAAACAAAAATTAAATAGTGAATCATTCAAACTTTGACGTACTCCGATAGTATTTGGTCGCAATTAGATCTCTCAATTACATGGTTGAAAGAGTTAATTCAACAGACAAACTTACAAGAACAAAATCCTCTTTGATTTATTTTATATTTATTGAAGGAAAAATTAAAACACGTAATCAACAGGATTATGAGCTATGCATAATCTCAGAGTCTTCATTACCATGATTGTGATCTTGGTATCAACCTGACACCTAATTATTTGCTACCCACGGAGCCTTGTACTCGTAGGTGTTTGCAGCACCATTGAACAAGAACAATCCTCTACCTTTAGCCACCCAAATACAATCTCCATTGCTGCACTTACTCTTAAAGCTATCATCCCCAGGAAATGGTGTGAAGTCAATTTTCTTTTTACTGTGGAATGTGTACAAGGTGCAGGAAATCTTCGTCATCTTCCATTCTTCTAAACAAAATTTCATTTCTTCACCCCGGACCGGAATCTTCTTCTCCCCAGACCGCCAAAGTGCGCCGCAATGTGCAATCATCGGCTTCGCTCTATTGCTCATTTTGTTCTGAACCCGCAGACACCATTGATCAGCCATAGCAATAGGAGATAGAACTAAAGCTACAACAATAAGCAAAGCAGCTGCTTTAGTGCTAGAGCCCTTCATTTCCATAGCTAAATTGACAGAGATTTCTTGAAAAGAAATTGTTGATTTGAAGCAACAAACGTTCTCGTATTTATAGCTATAATTTTGTAGATCAAAATGCTGATAACTCCCTAGTTATAGGATGCGTGTTTCGTGGCGCAATGGAACTTATTATTCTTTCTCTTGTCCATATTGTAAAGTGATCTTTTCCTTATTTTTATAGTTTAAAACAATGTTCTATGTAAAATTCTTTATCTTGGAAAATTAGTTGAGAGGTATTGCTTGGGATGACAAAAGAAAACATAGTTGGATATGACTTGATCCAAAATTAATAGTGTTTTTTTCAAAATTTAAGTTTAAATTGAATTCAAGTTTGAGCTGTCCAATTTAAAATTCAAAATTTTCTTATAAAATAATATTATTTTTAATAAAAATAATTTTTAATTTAAAAAAATTAGTCAAGTCTAATAGCGCTCAATATCGGGGAAGCCTCATATACAATCAAGCTTTAAGTTGAGCCTGGCCCATATATAGAATTTTGGGTTGGACTCAGACAAATTTTGTACATTTGTTTAAATATTTTTAAAATTAAAATTAAAAAATGAAACATTATTTTTCTAAAACTTTTGAGCTTCAGATTAAGTAGGGATTAAGGTTGGGGCTCGAAAATTTCGAAATAAAAGCTTGATCCCAGCTTAAAATGTGATTAAATCAAGATGAACTCGTTAATTTCAAGTCAAGTCAGACTAAGTTGAGTCGGGCCTAAGTTTAACTACCACCTTTGTTTCTAATAGTCTCCTAAAGATTAAGCCAAAAATAGAGTTTTTTTTGGTCATCTACACTCAAAAGGGATTGAAAATAATGTCATATCCTGAATTAAAATTACCATTCACTTTATATAAGTTCTTCACTTTGTTCATTAGTTCTTTTGATATAAAGTAACTCCATTTATAAAACGCTAATATTTTTTTAAGAGTTATTCTTGTTTAGCTAATACTATCTTTGATTAATAGGTAATTTTAAACAGGTTTAATTGGAGAAAAAGTTCATGACCTAATTTGTAGATGGCGTGTTATTGTGTAAATATATGCAGGAGTCATTTAGATATTAGAAAGATCATAAAATGGACAAATGCAAAGCAAAATCTCATATTTTATTTTGCAAGAAAATAATAAAAAAAAGCTTTTGGTTTCTTGGTCTGAAGTTGTAATCAAAATTAAATAGTACATGTAAATATAATACAGGATGAACCTTCCATTAGCGAAACCTTCACAACTTGACGCAAAATGACAGGATTTCGTATCGTTACATACAGTCAAGGAGTTAATCCTCTCAGATTTTTATATTTATTTAAATAAAAATGAAAAAACTTATTTTATTTATGCATAATCAAGGACTCTTTAATACCTTGATGATGAACTTGGTGTTGTTCTCACCAAATTCTTAAAATTACAGACTGCCAATTACATTAAGATCACGGACGATTGCTATAATTACCAGTTAAAATTGTGATGTCACACTCAGTTACTTGATACTGAGCCTGGTACTCATAGGTGTTTGCAGGGCCGTTGAACAAAGACAGTCCCTTACCTTTAGCCACCCAAAATACAATCTCTACTCCTACAATTACTTAATTTTTTGTTTAAGATATGTGTCATGTATCACATTATTTAGTTTTGGCTTTTTGATAATTGAATCTCCAAGATAATGTAGCTTCAAATTCAAATCAAGATGGGGTAGAATATAAATTGGATTTGATTGATTAATACTAGTTGGACCATGGGTTAAGAATTGCTATTTATTTGTGATTAAATAATCATTCTTATTTGACTTGGATTAAGACTCAATCTTGTAAAAGATATGGTAAAAGATACGGGTGTGCATCACATCACGTGACTGGAGGGTATGCTGAATGAAGAACTCTACCTAATGAAGACTTCTTCTATGATGAGTGACTATCTAGTGAAGACTTCTTGTATCATGAGATGATCTAGCTCTTGTATGTGTCTACAGTTGTCTCCCATTTGATGTTTTCTTTGATGATTGTCAAAAAAGGTTGGGACAAGTTTTTTCATGCAACCCGAGTGTTAGAGTATATTTTATATATTTCTTATTTAGTTTTGACATTTTAAATTGAACATATAAAATAATTGGAATTATTATATAGATTGAAGATTGCATTCCTATTACAGCAAATTTTTTTTAAAATATAAATGCTGTTTAGATCTCTCATTTAAGGTGGATTCCTTGAAGTTTATCAATACACGTGGACTTTTCCTAGTTGGTGTTGAAGTCTATTACGACAAGTCATTGGGAAAAAATATAGAGGGTTTTTGCGGCAAAAATCAGTAGGGTGTGTGATTAAAGGAGCGGTGGTGTGCGTTAACTCTTCATTTGGGAAATACACTGCGGTATTGTTCCTATCTGTGTGGTGAGCTGAATAGCATGTGTTGAGTGATATATGCTATGTGAAGGGAGTATTACGTGTGAGTCAGTGAAGGTTTTATTGCTGGATGTTTTAGAAGTATGGCTAAGTGGCTTACTTACCGTGGGGTCATGTTTTGTGGGATGATTTAAGGTGTATGGGCATAAAACGTTGAAGGGTAGAACAATTAGGAGATAAGGTGAATTAAGTTTGTGATTGGTGAAGATTGCAAAACACAGTGGGTTGAAAAAAAAAAGATTTCTGCTGGGAGTACAGTATATGTCTTTATTTGATGGCAGTGGGCGTTGAATACATATGGAGCTTTTGGGATTATGGCTTTGAGGTATAGGAGATAACGTTGCTGGAAGTTTTGGTGTAATTGGGTGCTGGAAAAATATACAGCTGAATGTGTGCATGTGTTCTTGGTTGATATACATCGTGATTTAACTTCTGATTTTTAAGACTTGCTCTTCTGGGTTTGTGCATGAAATATACATGGTGTGTCTAGTGTTTCGTATGGTTTAATTGGAGTTGTTGAAGCTGCGCTTCCAGATCTATCTCAGTAGAGCGGAACTCATTGGGAAGTTGTTCTTTTCTATCTCAAGTGTATTTAGTTTTCGTTCTTTATTATTTTAATAACTCGAGTTATTTGTTTATTATTCTTTCATTAAAAGTTGTTTAGAAAATCCTCTATTGAGGTTAGTACGAGGCGGTCGTACTATTGGGTGTGAATTCTTTCACGGGAAGTGAAGTTGAGGGATAGTGTCAAGGGTTGAGTGGTGTCGGCTCAGTAAAGCCTTGGGTAAATCTATTGTACTTTTGTGAAAGTTATTAAGCTGGGTGAGGGCCCCGCAGAAGTAGGCAAAGTGTGCCGAACTGCGTTACCAAATTTCTGGTGTTTTTGTTATTTCAGTTTTGCTTGTTTTTATATTTTTATTAGTGCCAAAAAAGTTTGCGGAAAGTTTGCAAAATTATTAACCCCCTTCAATTTTTCACATTTATATGATCAATGTAGAAAAAAAGAGAGTTTATGTAAATAGGTAGAGATTGTGTAAACAACCAATCTCATACCAATCCAAAAGAAAAGCAACCCACCCTAAAGTTTACAAGGTAATCCCTTAAATATTGTTTCAACAAATGGAATCACATGTTAGATTATAACCTTCATGGAAGTCCTCTTTTCCCTATAATCCAACCATCCTTTGGAGCATACTGCATTTACCATCTCAGCTTTATGAGCCTTTCAAGCAGTCTTCCACTGATCACCATTTCTTCATTGGCATTATCTTGGCTCATGAAAACTTCCAGTATTGTGTACTTTCTCACTATCTCTAGTTCCTTAACCTATTCCTACCTTTCCAACCTTGCCTTTTTGTTATCTACACTCTCATGGCTTTTCCTTCCCATGATTCTGATGTTTGAACCCTGCATTGCGGTCTGCTTTGCTTGAAAAGACTGTTACATGTCCTTCTGGACCACACAGTCGTGTCCCATTCTGTTGATAATTTGTAAACCTTCCTGAAGGGTCAACTAACTCACACAACAACTCCTCCAATTATACACAACTATTTTGTACATTGCCTGAATGACTACAAACAGCAGTAGGGAACCTCTCATGTTCATTACCCACTGAAGTATGTCCCTTTCTTCTCTGAGCAACCCTTCAACTTGCTGCTGCTGCTCCATGTCCATGTTTAAACTGAGTTCCTTCTAAAGAGTGTGCCTACTGATATGTTGCTAACTGAGCTTTGATGTTCTATGGAAGTCTGATGGTCTCCTACTCTTTCCTTTACTGAGCTGAATTGGCTTGCCACAGGTTAAGCATCTTCAGCCTGTATTTTCCGATATTTCCTTTTGCATACTTGAAACAGAAACTGCATATTTGTTGTTAGTTACTGAAAAAACTCCTACCTTTACCTTCCCTCGGTGTTTGCACTAAGTTGCTCCATAACTTAGGTGATCACTCTGGTGTTCAATCTCTCCACCTCCAATGCTTCATCTTTAAAGGTTCTGGCATTTCTTTCTTTCCAAAGGATATAAACTATATCTGAAAGGATGACTGGAAAAAGAGTAGGGTCATAGGTTCTGAAATTTTGGGGTTGATTCAACCAAGTGGGAATAGTCTGGAGGTTGATTTGCTGTGGAAGGTTAAGGTGGAAATGAGTGAGTCAATGAACCACACTATGTTTGAGAAGGGGCAGTTAAAGAATAAATGTTCGCACAATCTCATACACATTGAAAGACAACCCCCACATTATATGGTTAAACAATATGTAAAATAAGTTGAGTATTGCAAGGACTCTTGTAAAGCTTTAATAAACAGGCAAACAAATATTAATAAGTTATACTTCAAATTTATGAACATAATTATGCAATATTTTTAAAATGCAAAAAAATTCTCAATCAATATTGAGACGCATCTTTGTTATGGTGAACAAACTATAATGAGTAAAAAAAAATTGTTTTATGTTGAACACATTACAATGAAAAGTAAAAAAGAATAAAAAACTAAAAGGATCCCCAACCTTATGTTATTTAGATGAAAATTGAGTGATGATTAAAGCAATCTTAGTTACATAAATTAAAGTTTAGGTGTGATTTATAATTTTCATTTAAAAGAAGTGATGTATAATGAGATAATAAAAAATTAAGCAATATTTGTATAGTAAGAAAAAGATATTTATAGACATGTCTTGATTATAGGGCTAATCATGCATTGGATAATTAAGTTAAATTTTGAGCCAACGCTTTTATATTATTTAACAAGACTTCTTGTTTATTATAAATAGGGAAATTTTTGGGATGCATCATTTATAATTGTTAAACACAAGAGTGAGTTTTAGAGCAACTGATAAGATTACTTCTATGTAACTGGAAAATTATGGGTTCAAATAATAGAAATAATTTCTTTGTAAAATACAAAGAGAATTTTGCGTACAAATGATATCCTCTCTTAATCCTTGCAAAGTAGAGCGTTGTACTAGAGTTTGCCCTTTATAATTGTTAAACACGATCCTTGAATTTTGATGTAGATCTTCCAAGTAACACATAGTTGCATCATTTGTAGTTAATATTACTAAAATTTATACATTACAGTAACTCGACATGCATGACATTCAAAATTGAAAACTATAAATTCTAAAGAACAGGGATATCTAAAAACAATTTGTTCTATTTTGTTAAGAATTATTTCAAATCTATGTACATATATCTAGTTATTTGATTTTTTGCTCTTACCATTATTCTCACAGGTATCCATTAATAACCCAGTTTCATTATAAAAATATAAATTAAAATTTAGAAAAAAAATCATAAAATTTGAAATATTTTTTTAAAAAAATACACATACAAACTGTACACATAAATGATAATTTTAAAAAATTTAGGGGTTACAATTTATACTTGGGTAAATATTTTATTTCCAAAATTATAATTTACAATTTTATATATGTAAACAAACGAAATTGTACATATTTGTGCTAAAATTTTAAGATCTTTTATTTGATGAATGTGATTAGTTTACCATGACCATTACTATATCAAACACAAAGCAAAGTTATTAAAAATGTAATTGTGCATATTTTAAGGAAATCGGGACACTAATATGTAAATAAATAATAGACAATATTTTCTTCTGTGATTTTTAGATTTTTTTATTAGAATATGTGTTCTGACCTTAGGATAGAATAAATACTTTAATATGAAAGATGTAAATATGTCTTTCACTAAAGATTTTTGCAAGAAGTTTCATTTTATTTTCTTCGAACTAACACAACTAATTAACTTCCTTGATAAATGTAAGCAACCATGAGATTTCGTTTGCAGCTTCACATTTTCTAATGCATACGTATTGTCAGTGTATTGGATATGTCAAAAAGAGTGAATTTACTAAAAATTTAATGCATAATTAATTATCACACTTAACAATTTGTCTTAATGTACACATTTAGTGCACTTCATTAATAGTCAAACAATGTAGAAAGACACTTGAACCTATAAATTATGATACTATATGTATATGACCAAGAATCAAATCCATAGAAGCGAACAAGAAATTCAAACTAGTATGAACCCCTTCTATAAATTTATGTTGCTATCTTTATTCCTTACTTCGTTAAAGCTTCTACTTGCAACATCTGAGCAAGGTTTTCGCCATTATACCCGTGTTCAGATTGTTAACACGATGGACGACGGATCAAACTTCACTATTCACTGCAAGTTTAAAGATGACGACTTGGGAACCCACGTGGTTAATTTTGGAAAGATATGAATGGAGGTTTCGCATCAACTTTGGGGTACAACCCTGTTCGATCTATTGCGATAGTTATTGGAAAGGTAAATATATAGGTTTTAATGCATTTGATGCCGGCAGAGACATCGATAGGTGTCAATGGTTATGTGTTTGGAAAGCCTTTGAAGATGGCTTGTATGGTTATGTAGAATGGCCTCCAGTACCAGATCTTCACCATGTGTGGAAGTGAGTAAAATATGTAAATTACATAGGACAATTAATAAGACATTTCACATTTAATTTTGTCGTAACCCTAAGGGTATGTTTGGATGTGAGTGGAGGGATGGAAGGGAATGGAATGGAATGGTCCAAATGACTAAGGCTATTGTTTGGGAGTCTATTTTGAAACAGGATGGAGTGGCAAAGGATGGCTTGGCAATTAATGACTTTGGAAGCCATCCTTTGCCATCCAAAATCTAATATTTTGTGACCTCCAAAATTGGGAGGTCAGGGATGGAATGGTATGGCTTGCCTTTCAAACCCTAATTTAATGACAAAAATACCCTAAAAAAATTAATGAAATTACAACCCCAGTCCAGCAAATACCTACGCAGCTACATGTTACTACGTCCATTGCGTTTCTCCTTCAACTGGCTTCTTCCATTGATGAACGTTTTTCTCCACATTTTTTATGCATGGGACCATCTTTAATTTGGGCTTCAAACTTATCTGTTCACAAATCTATGCAAAATTCTCTATATGAATAAATGCCTAACGAAGAGTACAGTACGATGAGGGTTAATGAAAAAGAACAAGAAAATTGATTGCTTATATAGGAAAATGACAAAACTATGTTCTGGGCATCCTACAATTTGAAATGCTTTGGGGTTACTAAAATAGTTTCATAGAAACTATGCATATTTTATTACAAGGGTAATTTTGGAGAAAAAAAATATAAGTCATTCCATTATATTCATTTTTAGTATCACTTTCAAACAATGATCAAAGGAGTCCTCCTCTTATTTTATTTAAACTTCCAAACAATGAAATGACCCAATTCATTTCATTTCATTCCGTTTTATTAATTGTCATTCCATTTCATTCCACCCTAAACTCCCAAACATACCCTTAGGGACTGTTGCGGAGGAGATACACACACAGACACAGAGACGGAGAGAGAGGGGAGGGGCAAGTGGAAGTGAGCTGGAGCAGGATGGCTCGTGCAAGTACAGGTGCAGGCAACAAAGTGATGGTCACGTCGTGGGATTGGATAATATTACAAAACATGTCCACGCGGTTCTTTGTTCCGGTGGAATTAGCTGTATGTTCCACAAGTCTTTTAACACCTGCCATTGAGATTGAACCCTCGACAAAAACATAGGTGTTCCATTCCATTACTATGATTGTCATCACTACTACACAACACACAAGTGTTCCATTCCCTCAGTATGATTTTGTCATCACAGCTACATAGGTATTCCATTCCCTCAGTATGACTGTAATCACCACTTCACTTCACCTCTCCTCTCCTATGGATGGTGTCATTATCATTACATGTGCACTTAACGTGGCTACCTCTACTACATACTTACATACATATAGATATGTATATGTGTGCCTATATATATAAATATATATATCACGACGTGCTTACTAAATATTCAGAAGCCACCCAACGTTTCGGACAACAATCTCACTGACTACCCACCTAAATTCTTGTTTGTGCAAGAGCAGCTAAGCATGGATGGCACCAACCGGTGATCCAACTCAAACTAGGAAATCAACTACATGCTTTTGACTATAGTATAACAGAGGAACGAATTGCGGCCAGTTCAAACACGACACGATGAAACTCACAGACCCGAGGCTACGAGGATCTAAAAGTAGATACAATAAGCAATAATTAAGAAGAAATAGGAGTATGATCGTCACTATTCCGCCGTAGATAACACATTGATAATCAAGCATGTACCTAGAACATTTTGTGTGTCGAACAAAAATAGGAATTTATGTCGTGTAACGTCTTCCAATTCTTAACAGTCTTTGTTTAAATCATATAATAATAAACAATCGAAATTTACGGTACTTTAGCTTGTTATTGGATCACTTCTGATGATGAGGGCACCAACAAACGAACCACCCCCACGACCACCAAACCAAAGCCTCAAAAATATATCACACTTTGGTTTCATTAAGCAGAAACAATACAAAGGATGCTATGGTGTTGAAACTAAAAAGTTTTCCCCTCCAGAATCCACTAAATCAGTAAGAAGGTTGCGATAACTCCCCTATTCGTTGCCTTGCATGGAAGGAATTATCATATGCTGTCCCTGTTGCTGTAAATAACAGGAAACCCGTCAAAGTATTACAATCACAAGTTCCTTAAGAAAATTAGATAAATAAATACGTATCCTTAAAGTAATTCCAATATATGTGCAAAAATCGCCTGCTTTGTGGCCGTCAACACCACCCTTAACAAATATCATACACCTCAAGGTACCATATTTCGTATCAATCATAGGCTGTCAGTAACAGTTTTTCCTCCGTATTCAAAAAATATGCAAGTACAATTCAATCATCATAAAGCGAAACTAAATTTGACACAGTTTTTTCAGCAGAATCTGAACACTTCCACATTATGATGAAAAAAGAATATGCTTACAGTCAAGCCAAGAATCCAAGTGACGAGTTAGAAGAGTAATTTTCTGCCAATATATTAGATGTTTTAATATGTATTCTCCATTGCAGCAGCAGCAGAAGCTAAGGGCAACTAAATTTGATACATTTCTAGTAGACTGTTATAAAAACACAATAACATAATTGTTGCTACATCTGACCTCCCCCCACTAATCCTCGAAACCCATTCTCATTTTCTGTCTCAACATATAATACGTACATATGCCTAATATCCCGAATGAATTTAAGAAAAAAAACCCTTTGAAATTTTTATAAGAATAGTATTAAAAAGTATAAAAGAAAACTCACAAAGATACAAAAAACTTGATAAAGAAAAGTGTCTTTAGAACTAGAGAACTTAGAGCCTGTAGGGCTCCATAAGCCTACTATTTATTCCTAGATTCTAAATGAGGCTCGTCATATTAAACATCTTCTATTGGCCTTCAGTTGCAGGTAACAGAGGTCCATAAGAGCACAAAGTAATCCTAGAACAGACCAAATGAAATGAAATCGCAAAAGTTTAAGTGCTTAAAGACCTCCAACAAAATCAAACTCTAACTCACTAGCCACTACTTTGATATGCAACGGAACAGTAGTACTACAGCACTTGGGAAGGAGTAATCTCAATGCTCTTATTCCCAGTGACAATGCATCTGACAACTACATACACCTGAAGCTTAAAAACAAATAACTAATACAAGTTGACTACGACAGATATGTTCTCAAGATCAACAGCCTTTTCAATTGTCATCCCTGGAACTTTTGATCAATTCTTCTCTTAAAGCTGGTTGTTCTATAAAGCCTATATTCCTTCGCACAAGAAATATGGTTATTCAGAGGATGCAAAATAAGTAAGTACAATTGTAGCTACTAGTTAAATCTGCTTTTCATTTTGACAAATTGCTATTCCATTCTTTCATTTTTGCTCAAAATTTGCGGGATAAAATTCAAAGAGGAAAAAGACAGCATCACCTGTGGAGTTATGTAGTTCAATGATCCCTGAAGAGTAAACTGCCATATTTGTCCAAAATGACCACAAGAAGAAAAGGATAGATTAAACAATCATTGATATGGCTTTAAAAGACAAGGATAACCCAGCTTCACAATATTTACTTCCAAAGAAATTTCAGAAGCAAACGGTCTATGAACTTGCCTGTGGGTTTTGAAGAGGCATGCCTCTAATTGCATCTCTTTTAGAAGATCCGTCCCCACCACGAGCAGATCCCTTGGTATCACCCTGCCAAAGATTGTTTTACCAATGAATTCATTAGTTAAAAGAGCATGTTCCATAACTGCTTCACCAAGAAGAAATTATATTTTGGTTAGCGTCAAAAATTTGATTACCTCCAACTGTGAAATCGTCGTTATCCGATGTATATTATCAGAGTGTGCCAGCAGCAAATCAGAGACAAAAATAAGGAATTAGAAAGAGAGAGTTCAGATACAAACTCAACCTACACACTAAGTCAAATTTGAATTGACCCATAAATATCAACAAGCAGCAGCGTAAGTGATGAAAAAAAAAAAGAAAAGAAAAGTTGTTCCACTGTGACTAGCCATTTACCTCCCTATACCTGGCTAGGTAAAACTTAAGTGGCTCAATATAATCCTCAAAACCTAATGTTGCCATTGCCCACAATAGATCGTCCCCATTGATTGTCTTCCTCTTCTCCTTTTGACACTTATTACTTGCCCTTAAAGGAAGAAAAGAAGAAAGAATTGATGAAACACATATCACAAGAACAAAGCCTGAATCCAAAACAGTAAATTTCCAACATCACCAATTGCATAACACCAATAGATCTCTACCTCCAAGCACAAAGACACAAAAAAGAAAAAAAAAAGAGATTAAGCCTCAATTCTGGAAAACAAAATAACATTTCAGAACTCTCATAACCCAAAAACTAATGTAGATTCCAAAAGTTTTTGTAATAAATCAATGCAAAGCCAGAAGATGACTTCATTGCAAGAATATCAACGCAACAAGAGAACCAAACTCATTTAGGAAAAGCCGAAACTATCCAAAAGAAACAAAATCACATTCTTTCCAACGAAAAAAAAACACATTCATAACCTTATTAAACAAAAGCCCAAAACTCAGCAATCAGATTTGGACAAAACTCCACTGCTTAAACCAAAATTTACCATATAAAATTCTCAGCCCTAAAAAAACAAAAGGGAACAAGACTAGTGATTTTGATGCCTTACTCGCTGGTGATAAAGCTGATAAATTCAGATACACATTCTTGGACAGTATCCTTAGCGTCTTTAGCAATCTTGCCATTGGCTGGCAATGCCTTCTTCATGATCCTGCTTATGTTCGCAATTGGTAGGTACCTGTCTTGCTCCCTCACACCCGAGTGTGGGCTCTGCTCACCACCACTCTCATGGCTCCCTCCTGCTGGACTTGTCGGGTTGTCTGCCATACTGCAAAAAACACAACATTCAGGCACCCAGTGTATAAGGAAAATTATATACATATAAGATGCTGATTGTTATTTTTTTTGTGGTATGCAAAGGAAACCATATTTGGGTCAAGAGCAACTGATAATCCTATTCCCCAATGCACCCACCAAGAATTCGACCTTAGTGGATGAGGAGGTACTTCCTACTAATTTGAAATCGCAAAAAAATGGAATCCTGTTAGATAGGCACATTTTTAATTTCTTAGACAATCAAGCTGGCACTTCACAAAAATCATAGATAAATGAGCAGCCATAATGCAGCAATTAAACCTCACTTACAAACAGGGAAAACAGCTAGCTCGGTACACTCGTAAATGCAAACGAACAAGTACGTGTACATATACAAATTATTTCCGAGAAAGAAAGCGGGCACTGAAACTGCAATCATTTCCAAAAGAAACTTCGCTGTTGACTCAGATCAGACTAAACCCCTAAAGCAGCCACTGAAAGACACATAGTCATATGAATCAATACTAAACCTGAAATGGACCTGCATGTCAAAATGAATGCACACATACATAATGTTTCAATAATAACGTAGAAATTCTAGAACGAGACTTTTCTACAATATTTGGATCCAGTTAGAGCCAAGACTACACAACGTACATAACACATACTACGGAACATTAGCCAAAAACACATGAAAGTTAAAGCGCTTATATAGATAAAAAGAAAAGGCAGAAGAGAGTGAGAGAGGAGTATGTAAAGTGTAGTGAAAAGAAGTGGATTTAGAGAGAGAGAGAGAGATGGAGAGGCAAATACCTGTAAAAGAAGAGAGAGGGAGTGGCGGTTTTGTATTTGGCGCGAGGGAGGGAGTGAGAGAGAGAGAGAGAGAGAGAGAGACGATTGGTGGAATAGTTTAATTGAGCGTTAGAGAGGCGTGAGATCTGACGACGGAGAAGAGGGAGTTGGGGGGAGAGACAGAGGCGACAGGAGTTTGTGATTCGACCAATTTTTGTGTGATTGAGTTTTCCCCTTTTTTTTTCTTCTTTTCATATTATTGTTTATCAAACACCGTCAGTTGTTCTCATTGGGTTGGGCCCCACAAAAACACTCTTGTTAGTTATTTCTAGTTAGTAGTTAGTTAGTATTACTTTAACATTATTAAGCACATCTTGTTTTTCTATGCTTTTCTTCTCGCACTCTTTAACATTTAATTTTATTTCTTACCAATTTATAACCCAATTCTATAAGCATCACTTTTCAACGATGAAGAGATTTCAGATATAAATTTCTAAAATTTTAATTAATTAATTAATTAGTAAATACAACATTAAATATCGTAATATTTAAAATGAAGATATTAACTCAAATTAAAATACTAACAATATTTTCAATTTTAAATGAGTAATTCTTATTGTATTAATTTAAAATCCCATTCACATTTTTATACATTCTATATAAAATTTCTTATTATCATTAATTTATTATTTTATATAATTACCTTTCATTTTTATTATATATGTATTGTTAATTAAGATTAACATCATATTTGAAGTTTATTTACTAAAACATAAAAATATCAATCTTTTATAAAATTTATTGTTATAATTTATAACAAATCATATATTTTTATTTTTTCTTTTTAATTATACCCTATATAATTCTAGTTTTACACTAATGTTAGATTGTACTTAGTGGGCTGTACCCTGTATAATTCAAAAGAAGTTTGTCATTAGTGGGCTGTACATTTGGATGTTTATTTGTTCCCAATTATGTCGAAAATGACTACATTTAATTTGGGCTACAATCTTTTCAGCTTTTATAATAAGGATAATTGTAAAAAAAATCAAAATTTATGATACTAATATAAAATTTAAAATTGATGCTAAAATATTTTGACTTTTATTTTATCGTAAAAACATTCTCTCACAAGATTTCTCAATAATGTTGATGCGATGAGTCATTATCATCATTATTAATACGTAATTGAGATTTCGCTGAGTCACGAGGTCTGAGGTTGATATGATGAGTCACTACTAATAAATTTTTACAATATGTATGACACATATACTACATTTACTAATAATTTATTAAATTTAAAAATAACAAATTCCTAAAAATTACGACATCGTTTTCTTACGCTTAATTGTTTTCGTTTATATTGGGTAATTGTTAGATTTTACAACCTTTAGATGCACAAATCTGACTAGAATATTAATTCTCCAACTAAATGCTTGTCATTAGTCATGTTCAATTTTTACTAGTTTCGAAGTGATCGACTAGAGTTGTGGAACTTGTCATCTTCTTCCTCCTCCTTTATTTAAGCTAAACTAGTTCTTAGTTAATATTTATGTATATATTAAGTCTCATAATATATACATATTGCTTAGTGCATTTTTTAAGATATTTTTTATGATAAAAAAGGAAAAAAGGACTCATGTACATAAGTATACGCATTAGATAAACATCAATATATGTCTCCTACAAGTATGTGTTTCCTACAAGTATGAATATTTCTTATTCGTTCTGACGAAGCTTCCTTCCCGTTAATTTCGAAGTTCTTCTCGGGCAAAAGGAAATAATTCATGCGCTTATGGTGTAGTTGGGGCCAAAATTGAGTGTATTTATCGGCTTTGTTTTGATAAGAACATATCCAAGTGTAAGAGATCATCTTACATTAGGTAAAGTATTTGGTGAGATGGTAAAGAAAAATGTTGCTTCTCACAGTCAAATAAAAAAGGTGTTCTTTTTATGACTTTAGAACTTTTTATTTTTAAAATTAAATAAGTTATGAATTTAATATGTGAGAAATGCAATATATGTGTCACCCATGTGGAAAAAAATGTTTAACTTTGCTTATCACATCATTAACAGGAGGTTTAACAATAGGCTACCTTTACAACAAATTAAATGTTGGAATATTTTAGCACCTTTTTTTAAAGTTAGAATTAGTATTGTAAAATTGAGTAAACTTTAGGATTTTTTTTACAATTAACCCTTCATAATAGAAAAAGGTATCTAATTAAGGAGGTCAGAACAGAACATGGGTTTATTCTCGGGGCTCAAATCTATAAGTAACAAATGATTTTTAAAAGAATGTCATACTATGTTGTACTGGTCGAAAGGTATCTATAACCAATTAATTGTATTGTGTTAATTCTTTCTTACATGATAAAATTGCAGGATCTTGAAATCTAATAAATTTTCACAATAACATAAGCGTACCTTGATCCATCGTATTCTGATACTTTCTAAACAGATAATCTTCAATAATCTTTGCAAGATGTTCTCAGATTGTGTTTTCTCTCTCTTGGCCTTTGTTTTGTAACTTTCTGTATATGTTTGATGGAGAGATACATGAAAATACTTTATAGGTAGAGAGAGAGAGGTAGTTATCCGTTTAAAATTCAAACGACACCTCTTTTCATTATCCTTATCTTTACATTCCATCAACGTAAATACATCATGTTATTTATTTTAATTAAACCTAATATCTCTTATTCAAATAACTAATGAGATCTAATATACTTAAATGATTAAACCAAAATATATGAGCCACATATAATGAAATTATCTAACAGTCTCCCACTTGGCCTATATAACTTAATTATGGTTTAACAATATAACATAATATGCATATAATTAAACTTAAATCCCCTTTATTTTCTTTAGGCGCAACATTAATCATAATTAAGTAATAAAACTAGAAAGGATCATAGCGGTTGTACATCTATTAATGTGACATACTTCCTTCTATGCATCACAAAACTAGTTCATAACTTAATATGATCTATTATGAGATATATCTTAATGGTTCAACAATAATGTCTTTGTAAAAGACAAATCCTATTAACATTCATATAACCATTCATGCATATATACTAACAATAAATAACAGGATACAATATCAGAAACAATATATATATATATATAAATGAGCTCAGAGTATCGAATACATAAAATACATAAATAATAACATGATGTTCAATCATGGTATCAAATGATGCCTATTCTTTTGACATGTTCATTAAATGTCTTCGGTGGTAATCCTTTTATTAATGGATTTGCTATCTAAAATCAGTGCTAATATGTTCGATTGACACTCTTTGTTTATGAACTTCTTCTTTAACAGCAAAGTATTTGATTTCCATATGTTTAGCATCCTTTGACTACTTGTCGTTTTTTGAAAAGAAGACTGCTGCAGAATTATCACAATAAATTTTCAGCAGTTTGGCCATACTGTCGACAATTCCAAGTCTTAAAATAAAGTTTCATAGCCATAAACCATGAACTATGGCTTCAAAGCATGCCATAAACTCAGCTTCTATAGTGGATGCAACAATGATAGACTGCTTTGCACTCTTCCACGAGATTTCTCCTCCAACTAGAAGAAACAAATAGCCAAATGTTGATTTTCTCATGTCAACGCATCCGATATAGTTTGAATTTGAATATCCAATCACTTCAAGATGATCGGATCTTCTATAAGTAAGCATATGATCTTTTGTTCCTTGTAAGTATCTTAAAACTTTTTTTGTAGGTTTCCAATGTTCCAATCTAGGATTACTTTGGTATCTTCCTAGCATTCCAATAACGAAACTGATGCTTAGCCTAGTACAGGTTTGAGCATACATTAAACTCCTAGAAATAGATGCATATGGAATTCTTTCCATTTATGTGCATTCCAATTCATTCTTTGGGCATTGCTTAAGACTGAATTTGTCTCCTTTTTGAATTGGAGCAACACTTATGAAGCATTTGCCCATATTGAATCTCTCTAAAATCTTTTTGATATATGCTTTTTGAGACAACCCTAACATTCCTTGTGATCGATTACGGAATATTTCAATTCCTATCACATAAGATGCATCGTCCATATCTTTTATTTCGAAATTTTTAGAGAGAAACGTCTTAGTCTCAGGTAACAATCCAAGATTGTTAGCAGCAAGTAAGATATCATTAACATATAGGACTAGAGATATGAATTTGCTTCCACTTATCTTCAGATATATACACCGATCAATAGTGTTTTCTTTAAAACCAAAAGAAGTAATGGTCTCATTAAATTTGAGATACTATTGTCGGGAGGCTTGCTTAAGTCCATATATTGATTTCTTAAGTTTACACACAACGTTTTGTTTTCCTTTAACTAGGAAACCCTCAGGTTGATCCATATAGATTTGTTCCTTTAAATTCCAATTCAGAAAGGCAGTTTTCACATCTATCTGATGGAGCTCTAAATCATAATGAGCTACCATTACCATAATAATTCTAAATGAATCCTTTTTAGAAACAGGAGAAAATGTCTCATTATAATCAACACCATCCTTTTGAGTATAACCTTTAGCGACAAGTTTAGTTTTATATCTCTCAGTATTATCATTAGAGTCACGCTTGGTCTTAAAGACCCATTTATATTTGACTATTTTACAGCCTTTTGGTAATTCAACAAGATCCCAAACTTAATTGTCATCTATAGATTTTAGCTCTTCTTTCATGGCGCCTAACCATTTATTAGAATTTTCGCTTTCAATGGCATGTGAAAACGAAACTGATCGTTATCAATACCTAAATCACCTTCTACTTCTTGTAAATAAACTACATAATCATCCAAAATTGTCGATCCCTTTTGTCTTTAAGATCTTCTTAATGCAACTTCGTGTGGCTCATTTACAACAGGTTCATTAACTGTGACTTCATTATTTGGAGCTTGGTCATGCATTTGTGGTTCTTGATCATGCATTTGTTGTTCTTGTAAGTTGTTAAAATTTTCATCAACTCTAGGAATAAACACTCGAGAATAAGTTATAGGCAAGAAAACTTGCGCTTTAACTTATTGAATATTCACTTTCCATGACTCTGAACTCCCACTAATTTCTCCATTTTCGATAAATCTAGCATTTTCAGTTTCAACAATTCTTTTATTATGATTGGGACAATAAAATATATACCCTTTAGACTTTTCTAGATAACCAATGAAAAAACCACTGGTTGTTCTTGAATCCAATTTTCGTTCATGTGGATTGTATATCCATACTTTGCTGGACAACCCCAAATATGTAGGTGTCTTAAACTAGGTTTCTTTTCTGTCCACAGTTCAAAAGGTGTCTTCGGCACTGCTTTACAAGGAACCCTATTTAATAAATAAATGGAAGTTTTAAACCATACATCCACAATGATGATGGTAGAAAACAATGACTCATTATACTCTTAACCATATCCATTAAGGTACGATTGCTCCTTTCTGTTACACCATTTTGTTGTGGTGTACTTGGCATTATGTATTAAGCACATATACCATGCTTTTCAAGAAGTTTAGCAAATGGGTAAGGACATTGTCCACTTTCACTATATCTTCCATAATATTCATCACCTCTATTAGATCGGACAATTTTTACTTTTCTATCTAATTGTCTTTTTACCTCATTTATAAATAATTCTAAAGTATTTACTGACTAAGATTTTTCATGAAGCAAATAAATATATCTATAACGTGAAAAATCATCAATGAAAGTGATGAAAAACTTTCTCTATTAAATAATGGAACATTAAAAGGCCCACATATATTAGTGTGTATAATTTCAAGGAGTTGTGTACTTCTTGTGGCTTCTTTTTTAATTATGTGCTTTGAATGTTTTCCCTTAATACAATTCACACTATTTCCAAGATCAGTAAAATCTAATTTTGGAAGAATTTCATTCTTTACTAATCTGGTTATTCTATCTTACAATACATGACCCCAAATGTTTATGCCAAATCTTAAAAAGGCGAGGCGCCTTTTTAATGTTGGAACCCACACTCCACCCGTAGGTGTTTGGGGGTTATACCCCGACGTGTGTTTACGGGTTATACCGCGGCATCCAACACAAATCGGTATTGTCTTCTTTGGTACTCGAAATCGAGACCTCAAAGTTTCGCCTTTTTAATGTTGGACCCCACACCCCACCCGTAGGTGTTTGGGGGTTATACCCCGGCGTGTGTTTGCGGGTTATACCGCGGCAT
>JANITX010000210.1:4286423-4300008 GCA_027564395.1 Erythroxylum ulei | reverse complement strand
GGCTAGTCTTAGGATCAATTCTGCACTGGTTCCTTGAGAGTCGACCCGAGGTTGCATCCTATGTTGCAATTCTTGGTTTAAATTGATTTTGACCGGTTTCCAAGGATCAATCTTAAGATTGAGTGATAAGCCGCGATCAGCAAGTGATTGCTAAAATGTCATGAGTCCACAAGAAATTCTTAATGTATTTATCCATGTTTTTAAGATTTTGGGTAAAGATAAGTGGGATGTCTAATTCGTACGTATATAGTTGAGAATGGAAGTAAAAAAAGCTACAGTCTACATGCTTATAAAAAATTCTTATTATTTTAGCAAATTAATCTCTTTTAGGTTGCTTCATGTAATGGAAAGTAATCTCTAGTTCTGAGCTTGTTTGTTGTATTGGCATTCTTAGATACTTGAAAAGGGGCATCTCCAACTTTAATGTAATATGGAGATTAAAAGCTTCAACTTTCTATTAATTAGACCCCGAGGTGAAGATGGAGCTCTTTTGTAGATTGATTTTTTAAACTTGATATATCATTGAATTGATTTATAGAGTTCATTAGCACCATACTTGATTTTGCTTTAACTACATATAAGATCAACATATCTTATGCAAGAGTTATATGAGATATTATATTTTTCTTGCATTTTTAATGGAATTTGAAGTTGTTACTACTTATATTCTTATTAATCATTTTAGAGAGAACTCTTAAAAAATTAGTGAAGAGATAGGGACATAAAGTGTCCCCCTTTCTTAAACCTTTTCTCCTTTTGAAAAGATTGGTAGTTTCCCCATTTAAAAAATAAATAAAGGTAATGGTTATGATTCACATTTCAATTTATTTAATAAATTTAGTTAGGAATACTATAGCCTTTATGGTCTATATGATAAAGGGCTAGGTAACTAAATAAAAGTGCTTATGTATGTCTATTTTGGCTAAGTAACTCCTGATTGTCTTGCTTCTATGGTAATCTTTGAGTAGTTATAAATTGAGAGGATATTATCCCTATTGTTTTTATCTTATAGGAATGCAATTCAGCTTGGATTGATAATGTCTTTAAGCCTTGTAGAAAAAACATTAGCTAACATCTTGTATACAACATTACAACAAGATATTGGTCTATAATTGTGCAACGTGAGAGGGTCAGCAATTTTTAGAGTTATTAATATATAAGTACTCTTAATCTCTCTCAGCATGTTACCATTTAAAAGGAGTTTTCGACTAGCATTGGAAAATTTCAAGAAATTTTAAACAATTTTTCATTAAATCTGTTTGGTCTACGTGCTTTCTCTAGGTTGAGGTTCTATAGAGCAACCATGACATCCTTACTATTGAATTAAGATGTTAGATATTTGCCTTATTCCTTATTAAGTAATGGTGGAATAATTTTTCTAAGCTTATACAAGGAGGATCTATTTTCAGAAGTTGTACTAATGGTTTTTTTGAAATGAGGAACGGAAAATTCCTTGATTCCACCTTTAGAGGTGTATGGATTATAGAAAGATCTTATATTTCTATGTCTATTTTTCAACCAGAGCATTAAAACTCTTTGTTTCATATAGGATGAATGGAAATCTGGTGCTAACGTGCATTTAGATAATGCTTCTTTCTCTACTTGAATTAGAAAGTTTCTTTTGGATTAATATAGGTTCCAATTTATACTTATTCTAAATTATGCCTTTTAGAAGCTACATTATCCAAAGTGTCATTGATCTTACTTCTATTCATTACCTTGAATTCATCTTTTATTGCTTTGGGTTTTATAATACATTTGTAAGCTTCAAAGCCATTACCTTGTACACTTATTCCCTTAATGACTACTACTTTATAACCATCAAACTCAAGTAGGTAAGTGTAAAGTATAAATGGAAGTGTTTGTGACTTGATAGCTTTCCCATGAGGACTTCAATAGAAGAGTGGGCTAAAGATAGAGGGCATTCAAAGTGAGCTTTACTCTCTATAAATAAGTTTTTCTAATAGGAGTTTACCATTACTCTATCTATTTTTTTCCTAAGTAATAAATATCTTTATTATTTGTTGCACCAAATTAAGAAATTTCCTTAATATTTAAGGTTTGAGACTTCTACTTTGTTTATGCATTCTCTAAAACCATCATTGAATAAGATAGGCCCACTATTGTTTACATAAACTATATTAAAGTATAGGATAATATTTAAGTGTCTGTTTAGATGGGCTTTTGGGAAGCCAATAAGCACTTTTTTCTACCACAAAAGTCTTTTTAAAGAAAAATAGTTGTTTGACTGTAAAATAAAAAATCACTTCTTTAATAGGTATAGCTTTTTTGGCAGCCAAAATACAACTTTTTAAGAAGCTCAAAATTTGGTGCTTCTAAAAAAATGCGTTTTCAGATAGATTTTTCAGATCAATTAATGAGCCTATTTTTTACTCTCTTTTGCCTTATATTTTATACATAATTCCCACAATACCTACAAACTCATCTTCCCGTTTATTATGTATTTAACTATTACTCAACTTGGATATTTATTTTGGGATTTATATAATATTATTTGGCTTTTTATATGTTTTAATATTTATTTTTGATATTAGTTTACTTATATTATAATCTATATAAATGATTGGTTAGATATATTTTCATTTATGTTTCATATGTTTAAAATTATATAACAATTAATATATTATGCTTTGCATATTGTTTAATATACTTTAAATAATTTTTATATGCATAAATAATTTTTATTACAAAATAAAATATAGTTAAAATTAAAAGTGTTTTTTTATTTTTGTGTTATTAAACAGTCTACTATACGAAGCTCTTTCAAAAAAGCTCTTTTTTAAATGACAGTCAAATAGTCAACTGGCTTCTTAAGAAAGTTCTTCTCATAAAAGCTTTACAAAAAAAAAAAGTTCTACTGACAAAAGCTCTACTGGTATAAGCCCAACCAAATAGAAGCTAAGGCAAGTCTTCAAACGAAATTCAATAAGGAGTATATTGATGTTCAATTGAAGAATAAGTACAATAGATTAAGGGCTAAATTGAAGAATTTCAAGAACTTACTCAAAGAAGCAAAAATAGGTTACAACTCCTTTACTGGTGAAGTTAAAGCTATAAATGAATGTTGGGAAAACCTATTTAAGGTTAAATATCTCTTCATTTTATGAATATATCATATCATATAATAATTTTCTCATGTGTCCTTTTCATCATTATAGGTGCTTAAAATGGCTCACAAATTAAAGAAAAAAAGATGTAGGGAGTTTTCATACTTTTTTCATGTTTTTGGAGATACTACTACAACTGGTTTGTATGCACATCTATCAACTAAATATCTATCGAATAGTATAGAAGAAGAACATAGAATTGATGCTAACGAAGATTACTCATTTAATGAAAAAAGAGATCAAGTTATAAGTTCTCTATTTAAGAGAAAGAAATCTCCTAAGAATAAGAAGGTAAAGAAGACATATTTTACTATTGTAGAAGAGGTATTGGTTATAATTGATGAACAATTAAAAAGGAAGAATAATTTACTTGAGAAAAAAAATGAGTGAAACATTATCCACAGTAGAGAATAGATCTAGAGCTTCATCAATTAAGCAAGAGTCTAACATAATAATATAATGTTTGAATTCCTTAGATAAATTGGGTGTTGAAAGTGTATAATGTGGAAAAGTTGTGAAAACTTTGCATGATTCTCCACTTTATAAGGATATTTTTATAAAGATGGAATATGCAAGGAAGCTGAATTGGATTATTTTGCTTTAGTTATATTGTTATGTTATTGCATATCAAATTATTATTAATTTGACACTTCTATATTAAGTACTATTCCACATTTTGAACATTTTAAGTTTATGTTTTGTATGAACGTTTGACTTAATGTTAAGTCTATGTTTTGTATAAATATTTTAAGTCTATATTTTGTATAAATATTTTGTCTATATTTGATTAAACCATTTTACTAAATGTTTTATTAATTATTTAATGTTGACATTATAGATACATGAATTCTTTATCAAATTTCGCATCAGATTTTGATGATAAATTGAAGAATGTAATAATTATTTCTCTAATCAGGGTAGAGAACATATATTTTCATTTACAAAAGTAACCGTGTAGAACTTCTGCTCTATCAGGTCATGATTGGATATTAGAACTTTCAATGGAAATCATAAAATGATTTATAACAACTTACCAATGAGCAAGATAATCTTCTTGAGCTTATGTGGCAAGTTGAAGAGTTTAGGAGGCTTAAAGGCAATAAGTCATTTGATTGTGGAAGAACAAGTAGTAATTTTCTTGATAACTATAGGGCATAGTGAGACAACTAGAGTTCATGCAGAACACTTTCAACATTCGACCTAGAAAATTTCAAATTACTTTTGCAAAGTCTTATATATAGTTAATTATCTTATAAAAAGTGTCATTACTCCACCATCCTTTACCAATACAACTCCTAAGATTTAACATAATTCAAAATTCTTTTCATATTTTTAGCTACAGTAATATATTTAATTAATATTTAATTATTTCCTTGTGATTAATAATTATTTTAGTAGTATAGTTTCTTCTTTTAGGATTGTATTGGAGCAAAAGATGGTACATATATTAACGCACATGTGTCCAATTAGTGAACAAATACCATACAAGGGTTAAATAATTGATCCAACCTAAAATATTAGGTGTTATTGCTCATTTGTCATACATTTAATGATGACAAAAAGAGCTCGGTCTGACTCGATTATGGCCCAGGTTGACCTAGTAATAAGCTGAGGTTGAGCGGGCCACGGGTCGCCCTGATTGTTTTGTCAAAAACGACGTCATTTTTGACTGATTTTCTTAAAAAATATATATGGTGGACGGGGTTGGGCCACGAACTGGTCAACAAGTGGTTGGACCGAGCCATGGGTCAGTCTATCCCAGCTCGTAGGGCCACAGGCCACAGTGGCCTGAGGTTAGGCTAGGAGCAGCCTAGGCCCGACCTAACCCCATTGACATCTCTACATACATTTTATATATGTAATGACTGGATGGGAAAGTACTGCAAATGACTTTCTAGTTCTTTTAGAAATATTGACAAATCCAACGAATCAATTTCCTATGTTTCTACAAGGTATTATATTATTTTTTAAAAACATAGTAATTATGATTAATTTTTAATATCTTTTTGTTAATATTATGATCTTTATATGTTAGGTGAAATCTATTTGGTTGATTCAAACTACACCGATATGTCTGGAATTCTTTCACCATACTGAGGTGAGAGATATTATTTGTGAGATTATAGAGGAAGAGGAAGACCTTAAGGTGTACAAAAATTGTTTAACTACATGTATTCTTCATTAAAAAATGTTGTTGAAAGATATTTTGGCATTTTAAAAGAAAGAATTCCTATACTGAAAAGTATGATGAGTTATGATATGAAGAAACAAAAATACATCATTATTGCTTGTTATATGATATACAATTATATTAGAATATATGGACAAAGCGATGAACTATTTGAAAATTGTGTTGAAAATGAAGAATAAATTAGGGAAAGTGAAAATAAAGATGCAAGTTCTCTAATTGAGTATAGTATCACTGCAACACAATTTTGAATTACATCTTGAAAGCGAGATGAAATTGCTAGACAAATGTGGAATGATTATATCAGTTCTAATTAATTTATATTTCTTTTTGTAAATTATAGTACTATTATGTTTTGAAGGATTATAATATGATGAACATCTTTAATTGATTATAATGACTTAATGTAATTTTCTAATTTATAGAACTTTAATATATGCAAGTAATGAACAATTTTATAATTATATTAATTTGCTTATATTTTATTTCCAGCTATAATGAGAATTAATTAATTTAAAAACATAATATATTATATTAAAAATTATTAACATAATAGTTACAAAAATAGAAATAGGAATTGATGTTAAAAATTATTAACATAAGAGTTCCGCTATTATCTTAACCTAGATTTTATTATAAAAGATGGGTGTGTGACAACCGAAGGGAGAGAACTGAAGGGGGAGCTAAATTATTGCATCTCTTCAATTTTCTAAGTGTGTGTGAGGCTGGAAAATGAAGGTGAAATCGACGCCTGAGTCACGGTTAAGCTTATCTCATCTTGTTAATGTTGAATCTCTTTTCGAATTGTTATTGTTGTTTGTGTTGATTGAATATGGGTTTGTAAAGATAATCTTGATACATTATTTAGATTATTCTGTTACGAACCTGCTACTAGAATATTGAATATAACCTGTAATTGTTATATTTGATGTTTGTTAGTAGCACTAATGATCTTGAATCATTGCGAACAACGTAACTTAGGTTAGATAACTCGAACGTCTAAGGTTACTACCTATATTGATCGTTTTTCTACTTCATAATTGTAGCTGCTAAATTGAATCTAGAGATCGTATCCTAGTTTATTATGTGGCTAGCTTTAATTAATGAGTGTCTCTTAATTAAAAACAACCTAAGGAAAAATCGAGATTAGCAGAACAAATTGTTAGTCCACAATCAATAATTCTAGGAGAGGTGTGAGAATGATGGGATATGTTTAATCGTGTCTATGCCAAGATTGATCCTATAATCTGATCTTACACACATTCGACACTTCTATCATTTTTGATTGTTTTTTAATAATTTGTTTTTACTAGTTTAATTTTAATTTATTTTCTCAATTACATGAAAAAGCAAAACCCCCATTTTTATTTCCTTTGCATCAATTATTTTCATTACTAAAATGAACCAAACATTCCCTTTTGATACGATCCTAACTCACCAAATTCTGCTCAAGAGTTGTGGTATGATTTGGTGGAGAGGTTTGGAGAAAGCAATGGGCTTTTGTTGTACTCCTTACAAACGTAGATTAGTGCATCATCACAGGGGAATATGTCAATAGCTAAATACTTTACTAGTTTGAAGAGATTACGGGGTGAGCTCTGGTGCCTCATGCCTCTCCCACAATGCACTTGTGGGGCGGCAACATAATGTACCTGTGGAGCACCTAAGGCTTTGGCTGACATGACTGCAAAGAATCAGTTAATGCAATTTTTGATGGGTTTGAATGACAACTTTGATCATGTTAGGAACTAAATACTGGTTATGGAACCATTACCTTCTATTAATAAGGCCTATTCTATGGTATTGAGAATTGAAAAGCAAAGGGAGGTGCAGATGGTATTTGGTGAAGGGATAGATCATAATGCACTATTAGTGAATACAGAAGGTGGTAAAAAGGTTACAGACGGTGGAGGCAAACATTCCAAATGCATTGTTTTGTAACTATTGTAAGAAAAATGGGCATTTGAAGGAGAATTGTTTTAAACTCACTGGTGTACCGGATTGGTATAAGGAGTTATAAATCAAACAAGGTAAAGGGAATGGGAAATCCTATAATGCTAATTCAGTAAATGATAATGATTCAGTCACTGTAGATGGAAATCCATTATCAGATACTTCTGTTAGTGCTGCTATTGCTACTCCTCCACTGTCCGAATTGATTAAGCAAGAGCTGCTGAAATTGGTTAAGAATAAAGCACTCCCGGATCCTCTTATGGTGAACCTTGCACATGTCTCAGATTTTGTAGGCACAGATCCTATCTTGGCTCTTTCTAGTCTTGATGACATAGATTCAGATTCTTGGATAATAGATATAGGAGCTTCTAATCATATGTGTGTGGATCTTTCCTTGTTTACCAAACCTATTATTCCTGCCACCTACATTCCTGTTTATCTCCCTGATGGCACTCAGAATCATATGCATCACATTGGAAATGTTCTTTTACCTAATGACCTTGTCTTGACAGATACCTTGCATTTACCCACTTTCAAATTTAATCTTTTTTCTGTGAACAAGCTTGCCACTACTTCCTCGGTTACCTTTAAATTTTTCCCAATCCATTGCTTTTTGCAAGACCTGAAGACTGATCAAATTTCAGCAGTAGGCAAGGTTGTAGGAAGGTTGTATATCCTTAATAAGGATTCTTTCAAGGCTAATACTGTAGCCAAATATTCCTTGTGTACTGTTGCAAATAGTATTGTCAATGTACACTCAGTTTCTATGTACAAACTTTGGCATCAACGTTTAAGCCATGCTTCCGATAATGTACTTAACCATGTCATTTCTTTTGATAATAAAAGTGCTGAAGAGATTGATATTTGTGATGTGTGCTCACTTGCTAAACAACATAGATTGAAGTTTCCACTTAGTCACATTCATACTGTTCCTCTTTTCCAATTACTTCATGTTGACAGTTGGGGACCCTATATTCATCCTACTATTTCTGGGGGCAAATTCTTTGTAACCATAGTAGATGATTTTAATAGGGCCACTTGGACCTATTTGTTGACTTATAAGTGTCAAGCCCTTAGGTGTTTAGACAATTTTTTCAAGATGGTTATTACACAGTTTAAAAAATCTGTTAAAACTATTCGCACAGATAATGGGGCTGAATTTTTGAGTGGTGAATGTCAACGGTTGTTTACTGATTTGGGAATAATCCATCATAGATCTTGTGTGTATACACCTCAACAAAATGGGATTGTGGAGAGGAAACACAAAAACTTGTTACAAATAGCAAGAGCTCTCATGTTTTAGGCTTCTTTACCTAGACAATTTTGGGGTGAATCTATTCTTACAGCTACTTACATTCTAAATAGACTTCTTACTTCCCTTCTTCAGTGGAAAACCCCTTATGAACTCTTATATGGTTCTTCTCCTACATATGATCATGTTAAGTCTTTTGGTTGTTTATGTTTTGCTACCAATGTCAAACCTCATAAAGATAAGTTTGATTTGAGAGCTTCCAAATGTATTTTCTTGGGGTATAGTTCAGGGCAAAAGGGCTATAAGTTATTTGATCTGACCTCTCATTCCATTCTGGTTTCTAGAGATGTAGTTTTTCATGAAACTACTTATCCTTATAAGTCTGTCCCTACTGCACCCTCAGATGTTCCCCTTCCTTTGGTGCATTCAGATTCCTTTTTAGATGTTTTGGATGGGCAGTCTTCTGTTCCTCCTCTTTCCCCTCTCCGTGTAGTTCCTGTCCATGCTGATACTGTTTCCCCTGATACTTCTTCTTCTTCTTCTTTACCTTGTTCCATTATCCCTGCTCCCACTTTGCGTCGAAGTACTATACTTTCCACTAAACCCGCTTGGCTCAAAGATTTTGTTTCTCATACCACTTCTCATCTTCAATCTTCTGTTTCTTGTTCTTCCCGTTACATTCTTCCTACTTTTCCTTTTATTCCTACTCCTTATCTTTCTTCCACATACATGTCATTTTTGGCTAATGTTTCTACTATTCAGGAGCCTCAGTCTTATCATCAGGCTAGGTTTCATGATCATTGGGTTCAGGCTATGCAGCAGGAGCTGGATGCTCTGGAATCTCATAATACTTGGGTTTTAACCTCTTTACCAGCTGGTAAGCAGGCTATCGGTTCTCGATGGGTTTTTAAGGTCAAGCTTCGGCCTGATGGGACTGTTGATCGATATAAGGCTAGGTTGGTAGCCAAAGGCTATCATCAAGTGGAGGGTGTTGATTTTACTGATAGTTTTTCTCCCGTTGCTACAATTGTCACCGTACGTTTGTTATTGGCTGTTGCGGCTCATTTTTCTTGCCAAATTCATCACTTAGATGTCAATAATGCTTTTTTGCATGGTTTTCTTGATGAGGAATTGTATATGTTGCCTCCGGATGGGTATACTAAAGCTGGTCCTCATCAAGTTTGCAAGCTTAATCGCTCTTTGTATGGGTTGAAGCAGGCATCCCGTCAATGGAATTGTGAATTTACTAAGGTTCTGCTTTCTTATGGCTTTGTTCAATCCCAGCATGATCATTGTTTGTTTGTTAAGTCTTCTAGATCTACTTTTGTGACTCTTCTTATCTATGTGGATGACATTTTGTTGACTGGGCCTTCTGTGGATGTTTTGGCTGATGTTAAACGGTTTTTGGGTTCTGTTTTTTCGGTTAAGGATCTTGGTTCGGCCAAATATTTTTTGGGTTTGGAGATTGCTCGGTCTTCTGCTGGTTTATATCTTAATCAACGTAAGTATGTGTTGGATCTTTTATCTGATGTGGGTTTAACTGGTGCTAAACTAGTTTCTACTCCCTTGCCTAAGGGATTGAAGCTTGTTGATGCTTCTGATTCACTCTTGGCTGATGTTGGCCAATATCGTCGATTGGTTGGTCGACTGTTATATTTGGGATTTACTAGGCCGGATATTACTTTTGCTGTTCAGCAGTTGAGCCAATTTGTTACTGCTCCTTGTCAGGCTCATGGGGATGCTGCTTTGCATTTGTTGAGATATTTGAAGGGCTGTCCTTCTCAGGGCTTGTTTTTTTTCCTGCTGCATCTGTTTCTTCTGTGCCTACTCTATCTTCTGCTTGTTCTCTTGTTACTTATTATGATGCTGATTGAGGTTCTTGTTTGACGACTCGACGGTCTATTTCGGGTTTTTGTGTGTTTTTGGGTGCTTCTTTGGTTTCTTGGAAGTCTAAGAAACAACCTACGGTTTCTCGTTCGTAAGCTGAAGCGGAGTATCGTAGTATGGCCTCTACGGTTTGTGAGTTGTTATGGATTTCGTATATTTTGAGGGATTTGCAGATTTCCTTTTCTTCTCCGATTCCTTTGTGGTGTGATAACAAGGCTGCTCTTCATATCACTGCTAATCCGGTGTTTCATGAGCGCACTAAACATCTTGATATTGATTGTCATATGGTTCGTGATCAATACAAGTTGGGTTTTATTGCTCCGGCTCATGTTTCGTCTAAGGATCAATTAGCTGATTTGTTTACCAAAGCTTTGGCAGCCCCTCTTTTTGCTTCACTTTTGTTCAAGTTGGGTTTGGTTGATGTTCACCAACCTCCAACTTGAGGGGGGATGTTAAGATAAACGTTTTTTATTTATTGCTTCCTGATGTGTTGTCGTTTTATTTAGTTTGTATACTGTTCATAGCTTTATACTTGTACAGCTCTTTCACATATATATTGTATCTGACTGACTGTTGTATGATACACGAAATAATACAGATTCAGTTTTTCCATTTTTCCTCTTCTCTACCTCTCGAATCTTCATTATAGATATCTTGGATTGTTTTTGTTTTAAGAAACTATGTCAAAATGGTTTCAAATAAAAGGTTTTGAAAATCATGCTACTTAGCTTGCAATTGAAAAGTGACTTCGTTATCATTATGTCAATATAAAATAAAGATATCTTAAAAAAATTATATTAGGAGATTGTTGAGTTTTATAGAAGTTACTCTTCATTCCTTTTGTTAGTGACTGCTATTTCATATATTTTGAAAACAATCATTGAGAATATTGATGATTTTAAATATCCACATTTTGATATATTAATAGTTCATATATTTTTTCTAAGAATCTTATATTTTCTAATCAAATATATTGTTGATTCTTTAAACTAGCAATTAGGGATACAACTCTTGCTGCTTGTCACCCCGAGTTCACTTACAAAATAATATTGTTTTAAGATTATTAACTAATGATTAAAAAATTTAACTGATTCAACAAGTTTAATTGTAAAAATTTTAAACCGTTTAATTTTTCGGTTCGGTTTATTTTAATAACTCTCTTTGTTAAAAATGATCAATTTGTTAATTAATTAGTCAATTTTTATAAATTTATAAATTTTTATAAACTAAAATAAATTAATTAATTTTATTTAACAATCTTTTTTAATTAAACTTTAATTTTTTTACAAGTAAAGATAACCTCTTTAAATAATATTTCAAATTCTTTAATTTTATTTAATTTTTAGTCGATTTTATGACGATTAATACCAGTTGAATTTTTTAAATCTTAAATCTCTTGTTTTATTAGTTTAACTTTTTGTCCGATTTTTGAAACATTATTATTGACTAAAACAACACTATTTTAAATATTTATATGAAAATGATTTTTTTTATGTAAAAAGTTTGGATTGTTAGGGTTATTTGAAATAAAGTAATTTCAATCTTAAAATTTCGTGTGTTTCTCAACAGATTAAAGTTCGAATTAATGTTGTAAAATTGAGAATTATTATTTTTAATTAAATTATCATTTTAATTAGTTGTTAAAACATGTAATATATTTAATTACTCTATTAATCAATAAGACTAAATCAATCATCATTTTAATAGACACGCATCCACATATTAGACAGAAGAAATATTTATTCAACATAGGTAACAAGAAAGAAGCAAATATAAGAAAACATTATTCTCTTTTTCACATAACAATGAAATTAATAATTATTATCACTCGAGTGTGTACGTAATTAAGATATGGAAGGATTATTCCATAAGAAAATTCCATTACCTGCATCAACCTATGAACAGTCTCGGGTTAAAGCACTTACTTTTAAAACCATTGTCACCAGGGAATTGTTTTGAACTCCAGCTTTCATGGACTCCCAGGTACTGCCAAGGCACAAGATATCATCTTCAACTTCCATTGGTCTATAGAGATTTTCATTTCTTCTCCACCTTCTGCCATATCCTTGCCTCCGGAATGATCACCTGCGCCACACTGTACATGCAGCACTGGTTGATTTTGAACATGCATACACCTTGATTTAGCTGAGGGAAATACAGGTTGCGCTGAAATCAGGCATGACAATGGATCCAAATGGACCAAGTTCATTAAGCCGCGAGCTCCGATAATTCAAAATGATGTTGTGTTAGAAAAATTTCTCCAAACGGTATCATTTTAGAGAATAATAATGAAGGATATTACACTTCTTTTACTTGCTGTTTGGTGGCATTTTTTTCCCAGCCAATCCAAAGTTAACGGACCAAGCCTCAGTTAGTCCGACTTTAGCGAGATTTAGATATGAGGGGTTGGCCTGAAACTCAGTTCGAAATCAATATCGATTTGAAAAGTTTAATTTCACCTGCAACTTGAGTCGAAGCAAATTAGACCGAACAGGCCAAAATTATCACATCTAGCTGAAATAGTAAATAATAGGAAGCTAAAAGCCCATCATTACTATCTCTGAAATGTTTGTGTTCTTGCTTTAACGGCGATTGTAAAACCCTTCTGCACTTTTTTATAGAATGTGTTGGAAGTGTGGAGCCCTTTTAACAGGAGATTTACATCATAAGCTTAGTATGAAATAAAGTTGTAAGCTTTGACATCATATTTTAATCCAAAATTTTAAGACATTAGATTTATGGGTCTTTTCTATTTATATGTCCTTTATTAGCTCCGTCTCTTTTCAACGTGAGATTCCTACTCACACTTGACACTCCAACAATCTCCTTCTCAAATATGAATTTTTACATTGAGCTTGGACTCCCTTAAGTGAGTTTTTTTGCTTAATAGCTCGATTATATGGCATCACCAGGGGCCTTTATACTTTATTGGTCTGGGCCTACTAGGAGTTTCCTTGCTCTTCTTTGTAGGGAAGCAACCACGGGATCTGACTACCATCTCCATATTCGTTCCTTGCCGAACTATCCGCTCTAATACCACTATTGGAACTAAGGAGCCCACTTTTATAGGAAATTTACATCATGAGCTTAGTGATAAAATTGATAGATATATACTATTAACCATGCAAATGTAATGGTTATTTTCATTGAACAATTATTTAATTGTATTCAATTGGA
>JANITX010000210.1:4262083-4273175 GCA_027564395.1 Erythroxylum ulei | reverse complement strand
CAACATGTTAGTGAGTGGTGTGTGATGTGCGGTTAAAAGAAGAAAATGTGAGCTAAAAACATGTGAGGCTAAATTAAAAGAATTATATAGCAGTTGAAAGGAAACAAAGGCAGTGGCGGCAGCAAATAAAGGAGAACTTGAGAATATAGACTTCCAATACATAAAAGATAAAAGAAGATGGCTGAAGTAGAAAAGCTAAAAAAAAGGGAGGCTTAGGCGTAAATGAGGGCTGGAGTTTAGTCAAATTGATGAGACAAAAAGAGAAAGGAATAAGCGGCAGCATAGAGAAAAAATCAAGCAGTTGGTGGCGTTAATAGAGGAACAACTGGTGGCGTGAAAAAAGAAAAGGGAGCGATGGCAAAAATACTCCAATCATTCATGCACAGCCCTACACCAAAAACACACGAAACCTTCACTCATTGACAGCAACACACGAAGCAACACCTAGTGGAGAAAAGCAGCAGCTAGTGCGTGAAGGTTGAAGCTGCTGGCAGCTGGAGGCGTGACTTCGTTGGAGTAGCTGGTGGCTTGAAAACAAAAAGCAACACCTGGTGACGTTGAACCTTCCAATGGAGAGCATGTTGCAGCTGTGCTGGTTGGAGAGCAAAAATTGATGTAGCATGGTGGAGATTAAAATACGTAGCTGGTGAAAATAAAAGGAGGGACGTTGGCAACCATCACCGAAAACATTACAGCCTTCACTCAACACTCTCCACTCACGTTGATGAAGCAGATGGAGGTTATGAAATTAAACAGCTACGTTGAAGAAAACTGATGTAGCTGGTGGAGATAATGCATGAGTTGCTGGTGGATAACACAAACCACACACACACTGCAGATGAAGAAGAAAGCAAGAGGTGGAAACGACAAAAACATGCTGGTGGTGGCAGCATGAAAAGAGAAGGACCCAACCTTCCACAGTAAAAAAAAAAACGTTAAAGCTGGTGGTCTAAAAAGAAATGATAAAAAACGTTAGCTTGGACAGTCCTCTCCACTCACGTTGCACCATCAATTAACACTTTCCAAATACACGTTGCAGCTGATGGTATAACTTGGAGTTGGTGGCAAGGAACGTGGCAGGTGGTGGAGAAAAGAAACTTTCCCAACTTTTGGATTAGATAAAAAACGTGAAGCAGCTTGTGGTTTAGATTAAAAAAATTGTGAAGCAGCTTGTGATGATTCAATATGTGGCAGCTAGTGGAAGAAGGAAAGGTTGAAGCTGTTGGAGATAACATACGTTGAGCTGGTGGAGAATAAACATATTGAAGCTAGTGACGCAACAAAAAATACAGCTGTGAAAAAGGGGATGTTTTTAATTTGTTTTTTTATTATTCTTATTTATTTTAATTGTGTGGATTTGATCAATGCAAACATATATTATGACCATAATTCTTGTTTCATTGATAAATATGTGTGAGTAAGTTTTTCTTTTCAGTTAAGGTTAAGATTGATATTAGATTAGGATAATTTTTGTGGTATTACTTTTTGCTTGATTGAATGTATATTTAGTCCTAATTTAGCTTGATCACCTAGATTAAGACCTTAAATGATTGAATGCCACAACCAATGGGATTTAATTTGTCGAAAAATTCATCAAGTGATATACTTGAGACTAAAGAGTAGACCAACCTTAGGATCTTGTGTGAGGATACCTAGGATTAACAAACTTAATTTTAGGCTTCTTGTATTTAATGCCTTTTATTCCGAATTATCTATGAACCAAGTGGGTGACTCGGATTTAAAAGAGAAGGAAACATCCATGAACATTGGGTTCAACTTACTTAAGTGAAGTAATTCCTAGATCAATCCACCGTTACAATTTTTTGTGTCCAATCTAATTGAAATCTAATACCTTAATCGATTTCAGTCATTTGATTAAATCTAGTCGTTTTAACTCATACCTTGCATTTTTCATTTTTTCTTGATTTGCTTACTTTTATTTTATTTTATTTTCAAATCAATCAATTTTTGATCGTTTGAGTAAATTTTCATCGTTTAATTTAATTGTCTTATGTGTTGGAAATTTTTCCTTAGGTACAATATCCGGTTCTTACCGATTTATATTACTTGTCGACGGGGTGCGCTTACCTCTAATTGGTCTAGATAGAATTTAATTTATATTGTTCTGTTTGGACCGCAACAAGTTTATGTAGAGTACTCCATATGTCAGCAAAGGTGGAGCAACCAACCAATGTAGGTAGAATATGATGACTAATAGAAGTGAGTAGCTAAGAGGCAAGTGCTGCATCTTGTTGAAGATAGGAAAGATAAAGAGGATTAGTAGTTGATTCATCACCGTTGGAAAGAGCCGGAGGAGGAATAGAAACAGTGTTATCAAGGTATTGTTGCAGATTTTGACTACGAGTGACGAAAGTGATTTGTTGCTTCCAAAGTAGAAAATTTGTATCATCAAGAAGAAGATTGATCTTCTTAAGGAGAGAGGGAGGTGGTGTGGAGAAAGTGTTTGTTGGAGAAGTGACTTCTGAAGAAGAATTAGCCATGTTGAAGCGAAGGTGGAAGAGGAAAAGAAGAGAATGTATGTAGAGAAAAAATGGTTATGTCCATAATGATAGCTCTGATACCACGAGAGATTTGCAGCTCAAAAAGGTGAAATGGAAATCGTGCAAAACAGAAAAAGAAGGAAACGTTTATTGATCACTGTGCAATACAATGATTCCCCCACATATATCGCTGTTGTTGTCCAATGAGATTTTTGACAGCAATAGCTAACAACTGAAGATTCTAGAGAAATACACGTGGAAGGGAAATACTCAACATGCTAAAATAGAATATGACGATAAAAGTATTATCTCCAATATGCATATACATATTAGTAACTAGCCATTTGATTTTGAACGTGTACACACCTTAATTTAGTTGAGGGAACTACAGGTAGAGCTGAAATCAGGCATGACAGTAGATCCAGATGGACCATTAGAAAATAATAATGAAGGATAACTTCTGTTTGGTGGCATTTTTGTTGTAGTTCAATCCGGAGTATCCTGACCAAACCTCAGTTGACCGGACTTTAGTGAGATTCAGATATGGGGGGCTGGCCTGAGACTCAGTTCGAATGGCCCATTCTTCTTCTCAAACCGTTATCGTTTTGGGAAGTTTATCAATTTGACCTACAATTCGATCAGATGGGGCATACAAGGCTGAACAGGCCAAAATTGTCAACTCTAGCTCCAACAATAAACAATAGGAAGCCCTTCATTGCTATCTCTGAAATGTTTTTGTTCTTGCTTTAATGGCGATTGCAACGAAACCCTTCTGCACTCTTTTATAGAATGGACTACGTTTGTATAAATCTATGAACTAAGGAAGAAAGGGTTATTAAAGTTGGAGGATCTGCATTCAAGTTGCATCAAGTTAAAGGCACTGCCGGTTTTCCGGTCGTCTTTTGTTAAAAAATCCTCTCTGCTTTTCTTTATTTTTCCACGACATTCTTAAAATTTACTCTTATGAACAATTTTTCTTATTGTTACCGGAGATTCACATTAGGATTTCATCTTATTATCTTGTAATTTATGATTAGGTTACTTAAATTCCACATTTTAGGATTGATTTAGTATGTATTTTCTTCTATAAATCCATCTTCCCAGATGGTTTAATAGTAATTGTAAAAGTAATATATCTTCCCATAATGACTACAAGTCTACAATCGCCATTATTTTTTTTAAAATATTATTTATGTCTATCTTAATTCTATTTAATTACAGGCTGCCATGTCATCTAATTTATAATTAATTTTGTAAATTAAAAAAGTTTTTAATAAAAGGATTATACAATAACTTATAAATTGATACGTGATATACAATAACTCAACCAATTTAGTTGGTGTAATCCTAAAAATTTTAAACTAATCAATTTTTTAGTTTGATTTTTAACTTTTCTATTCAATTTATTTTAATAACTTTTGTTGCTAAAAACTGATCAGTTTAGTCAATCTATTTTAATAAGTTCTTATAAACTAAAATAAATCAACTAATTTTTATTTAACAATCTTCTTTTTAATTAAACTTCAAATTTTTTAATGGGTAAGAACAATCCCTTTCAATTATATTTTAATTTTTTATTTTATTCAATCTTTAGATATTTTCTCTATTTTTTAATTTTTATATAGTTTTATAATGATCTAATACAGGTGAAACATTTTAAATTGTAAATTTTTTGTCTTAGCGGTTTAACTTTCAGTCCAGTTTTTAAAACATTGATAATAATACATTACAACATTTATTTAATATATAAAAATGTAAAATTTTGACTAATAATACATTAGGGGAAAAAAATCAAAATTTCCCTTTCGTTAAAGCTCATCATATGTAGAGATTGGTATTAATTTACAAAAAGCATTTTATTTAATAATTAAAAACTTTTACGATAAAAATGTTACTTTTTTATCGACACGGTAAAATAAAAATTATAATATGATTTAATTTATTATCATTTTTATTTATTTGACTCATTCAAATTATCGAGTTGTTTTGTGATTAATAATATATTTTAATTAGAAAATATATTTAAAAATTTTAATTCTAACTTATAAACCTAAAAGAACAGTTATGATCCTTATCTCATACTTCATTTGCTATTTTTTGGGTACTTTAAAATTATGAACATATGAATACTCTATTTATGTTTTCCTAAAATATAAATATTGATTAATGGAGAATTATACTTCTTTTTTGCTACTATATTAGTATTTCGATAATTACTATTCTAATATGTTAATTCAAAACTTGGACTAAAAGGAGCATAATTAATTTATAAAATATAATATACTTAGGATATATGATAAATAATTAAAATGAATTATGTACAAAAGGATCACTATATATAGTTTTATAATTGTCTTCCTAATTAAACTTACATGTGATTTTTCTGTTGGGTTAATTCTTATCACTAACTAACACATATCCCAATTTTCTTGGAAAAAATAATTGATGAATTTAATATAATAATACATTGAAAAAATCATTTTCTTATAAGTTTTCTGCTAAAATTAAGAATGAAAAAATAAGAATACATTTAAATATTTAAATTAATTTCAATATTTTAAAAACTAGAAGTTAAATCCTAAGATAAGATATTGGACATTTAAAAGGCTTACCGTGATTGTCTTAAAATTGGCTAAAAATAAATAAAATTAAAGAAATTGATTATTCATTTAAACTTTAATTAAAAAGAATTTTAAATTAAAATTTAATTATTTATTTTAATTTAAAAATAATTAATTTATAAAAATTAATTAGCTTTTAATAATAAGAATTATTAAAATAAATCGAACAAAAAAAATTAATAACTGAATTAAAAAACATAAAAAAAAAAGGGTTAAAGTTTTTATTGCTAGATTGGCTAAGGTTAAATTTTTTATCTATCGATTAATTTTATCATAAAATCCGTTGAATTGAAACCTAGATCATTCCTGGAAGAAGCAAGCGTAGGAGTGAAAATATCAAATTTACCATAGCGGAAATGCAACAGAGAGTGGAGAAAAACAAACAGAAATGGACACATAGTCGGATGGAAAATTCGATTATTTTGATTTACGAAAGCCAAATGGGCCATGGTCTCTTAATTTGTTCATCGAGGAAGTTGACTCTTAATAAAGGAAGAATTTCAGGAGAGCTCTCTGTTGTTAATGTTAAGCTCCAATTCTGAACCAAACAACATCCTTTCTATCTTTCTGTAAGTCCCTTTCACAATCAAGTTTTGATTTTTATCTGATTCTCTATCTGGGTTTTTGTGGGTTTGGTGTATTCTGATCTTTCACTGTTGTTTCTTCTTTTCTTTTTTTTTTTGTCCTTATAGTTGCTTTTGTTTCAGAGTTGGATATGTGATGGCATCTGTGATCTCTGAGATTATTTGGTTATATGCAAATAAAGATTTTCCTTTTCTGATTCTTATAGTAGTCGTGTTCTTCAGGGGCTTTTTCTTGGAAAATGTGTTATTTTTATGGAATGTTTTCAGGTTTGGTTAAGTTAAATGACTTTTCCTGGAAAAGGGATTCTGATTTCGTTTATGTTCGAGTTTTTCTTGATTATGTATGCAATTTGGGTTAGGAACACGTATGGATTTTCCAAAAAGTTTCCATTTTGTTTGTTGTTTGAACTAAGCAAATGGAAAAACGGTGGTTGTGGTTCAGTTCCATATCAGCCAACGTGGAGCTAAAATACAGGTTCCGCTTGGTAAATCAATGGACAGTTTAGGTCGTACTGAAATTTGTCATTCCTCTCACCAAGCATAGAGGAGAAGAAGCTGTTTGGATTAGAGCAAAAACACTTGTTCTATATCTTTGAAGCATTTCTTTTCGTTCTTAACTGTCTGTGCTTATTTTATTTCAGGGTTTTATCAACTCTATGGATTCTAAACCAAAAAGAAGAACAATTGTAGAGCATGGGGATACCGGAGAGGACTTAGTACTGGCCACTTTGATTGGAAATGGGGAAGATGTGGGTCCTATTGTTAGGCATGCGTTTGAAATGAGGCGTCCTGAAGCACTCCTTCAGCAGCTCAATTCATTTGTAAAGAAGAAGGAAATTGAGATTGAGGATCTCTGCAAGACCCACTATGAGGACTTTATTCTTGCGGTAGATGAACTTCGTGGTGTCTTGGTTGATGCTGAAGAGCTAAAAAGTGAGCTTGCAAGCGACAATTTTAGGTTGCAAGAGGTTGGCTATGCTCTTTTGTCCAAACTTGAAGAACTTCTTGAATCCTATTCGGTCAAGAAGAATGTCAGTGAGGCCATTAAATTGTCAAAGATTTGTGTTCAAGTTTTGGAACTTTGTGTTAAGTGCAACAATCACATGCCAGAAGACCAGTTTTATCCTGCTTTGAAAACAGTGGAGATGATTGAGACTAGATGCCTGCAGAATATCCCAATGGAGGTTCTTAGAACAGCAATAGAGAATAAAATTCCAGTTATAAAGACTCATATTGAAAAGAAAGTAACTAGTAAATTTAATGAATGGCTAGTTCACATTAGAAGTTCAGCAAAAGATATTGGACAAATGGCAATAGGTCGTCTTGCATCAACTCGTCAAAGGGATGAGAAAATGCTGGACCATCAGAGGAAAGCCGAGGAACAGAACAATTTGGGATCAGGAGATCTTTTATTTACTTTAGATATTGAGGATGTTGATGAAGATTCTATGTTGAAGTTTGATCTCATTCCCCTGTACCGAGCTTATCATATCCATGCTTGCCTTGGAATCCAGGAGCATTTTCGAGAATATTACTATGAGAATCGGATGTTGCAACTAAGTTCAGACTTGCAAGTTTCTTATTCTCAGCCGTTTATTGAGTCTTATCAGACATACTTTGCTCATATTGCAGGATATTTTATAGTGGAGGATCGAGTCATGAGGACTGCTGGAGGTCTTTTGTCTTCTGATCAGCTGGAAACAA
This sequence comes from Erythroxylum ulei, assembly GCA_027564395.1. Classification (NCBI taxonomy): domain Eukaryota; kingdom Viridiplantae; phylum Streptophyta; class Magnoliopsida; order Malpighiales; family Erythroxylaceae; genus Erythroxylum; species Erythroxylum ulei. The sequence goes on along the minus strand of JANITX010000210.1, from coordinate 4,265,765 downwards.
TGTGGGAAATGGCTGTAACTAAAATCACATCCACCTTAGAGGAGCAGTTTTCACATATGGATTCTGAAACCCATCTTCTCCTGGTGAAGGACTATGTCACTCTTCTTGGGGCAACTCTCAGACAGTATGGTTTTGAAATGAACCAAATCTTTAACTTACTTGATAATACACGAGACAAGTACCATGATCTTCTTTTGGCAGAGTGTCGGGAGCAAATTATTAATGTCATTGCCAACGACTCATATGAGCAGATGGTAATGAAAAAGGATACTGATTATGAAAACAATGTCCTGTCTTTTTGTCTCCAGACATCAGACATAATGCCAGCCTTTCCATATATTGCACCTTTTTCCTCCATGGTACCTGATACTTGCCGCATTGTTAGATCCTTTATCAAAGGGTCTGTTGATTACTTGTCTTATGGGGTGCATACACAATTTTTTGATACTGTTAGAAAGTATTTAGATAAGATCTTGATTGATGTGTTAAATGAAGCTATACTTACTACAGTTCAGAGCAGTGCTATTGGTGTATCTCAAGCCATGCAAATTGCCGCTAACATATCTGTTCTTGAAAGAGCTTGTGATTTTTTCCTTCGACATTCTGCCCAACTATGTGGCATTCCTATCCGATCAGTTGAGAGGCCTCAAGCTGTTTTGACGGCCAAGGTAATGCTGAAAACTTCTAGGGATGAGGCTTACCTATCTTTACTGAATTTGGTGAACATTAAATTAGATGAGTTTATGGTACTAACAGAAAACATCAACTGGATAGCAGAAGAGGCATCTCGGAATGTTAGTGATTATGTAAATGAGGTTTTAATTTACCTGGACACCATTTTGTCCACTGCTCAACAGATTTTGCCGATGGATGCTTTATACAAGGTAGGGAGTGGTGCTCTGGAGCACATCTCCTATTCATTCGTTTCAGCTTTTCTTAGTGATAGTGTCAAAAGATTCAATGCCAGTGCAGTCCTGGTTCTCAGCAACGACTTGATGATCTTAGAAAATTTTGCCGATGTGAGGTTTCACGACACTGGTTTGAGTGAGGTTTACAGGGAAGTTAGTTTTAAAGATTGCTTAATTGAGGCACGACAATTGATTAACCTTTTATCAAGCAGCCAGCCGGAGAACTTTATGAATCCTGTGATTAGACAGAAAAACTACAACACATTGGATTACAAGAAGGTGGCCACGGTCTGTGAGAAATTCAAGGACTCTGCTGATGGAATATTCGGTAGCCTCTCCAATAGAAATACAAAGCAAAGTGCAAAAAAGAAATCAATGGATATGTTGAAAAAAAGGTTGAAGGACTTCAATTGAGAGTGGTTGGAAATCTGAAGCATTAACAATTGTAGCTCTTTTATGTTTCCTATTCTATTAATACATTTTTTGTTAATCTTCTACTGGCTGAAGGATAGAACTAAACGAAATTTTTTATTTAATGCTGATTAAATTCATTGTACAAAAGATCTTTCTTTTTATTCAGTTCTACTGTCCCAAGATGCTACTTCCGCATCTTATTCATTCTTTTGTTCTGTAGCGCAGAAAAAGAAAATTTTATTCAACATACATTGCTTTGTTGTTCTGATAGAATCAGAGCTTTCAACAGTTGTGCTTCCAGTGTCAAAAGGTAATTAATTTCTCGTAAGTGGTTGTTGGTTTCCTTCCATGATGAAATCTAGGACATACTGCAAAAGCTCTTCATGTAAGTAGGTAGCTTTCTTTTACCCTTTCTCTACACCCCGTAGCTCTCTCACAAGCGCACACACGAAAATATTTGAATTTTATGGTAGTTTCTAGCTGTAGAACCTTAATAATTTCCTGGGGCATTGCTGCAAAGAAAATTTTCTTACTTTGGTGACAGCCATTTTCCATCATATTGTCTGTAACCACAGCTGTCAGAAACAGCAGATACTTTTATATCAGCGTATCACTGTTGGTTTTTCTTTGAACATTTTTGAGCTCTATGTAATGCTTCCAGACGGTATCAATTCTCTTGTATTGTGACATTAGACTTAACATTTCTGAAGAATTATTGTGCCTTACTGGTTTAGTTAGTATGCAACATGCAGCGTTCTGTGTTTCTGGATTGCATTTATGTTAAGACTCATCAATCCGTATTCTAAAACGTATGCCGGCGACGGTCTACTCATTTCCTGAGATCTATGCATTCATTGTTTTGACAATTCCAGTAGAAAGTATTCTTTTTTTTTTTTCGGGACTCATATTTCATATTGAAGAACACTCGTATAACATAGTGCTTAAGGATATTCATGTTGGGCATAGAATAGACTGCTTTCAGCTTTCTGCTTGGAATGGGCAGAGCAAAACGACCTTTCAGGACAGACTTTCCACATTCCTAAGAACATTTGATCTGTTGTTCACCAGCAGTGCTCTTGGTAAACTGATTCAGGAGTACCTGATGCTGCCAAGCACATCAAGTGCTTCGTCTTTGCCAAGTGTGTAAACTTTTATCATTTTATTTAAGTAAACTTGTAATTTTTTTAATAATACTAAGCGAATGGCTAAATCTCCAAATAATTAAATTATTAAAATGAATTTTGCAAATTAAGTGAACTTAATTGAAATTTTTAATTTAACAAATCCCAATAAAAAATTTCTCATAAATTCTTATTTCTTTTTTAAAAACTATTATTGTATATTTTTTGCATTTATATAACAAACTTTCAAAAAAAAGATATTCTTGGATTAATTGAGAATTGGGAATTATTAAAGAGGATGCTTTTTTAATTAAATTTCAAAGATAAAGAGAATAATAGTATCTCCAGAGGCCTTAATCTACCTATGTAACATATTCAATGATTAACTCAGGAAAGACACGAATAAATAATTTTAAGACAAAATAATTATAGAATAAAATACAATATTACATAATTATTTTTAAATTCAAAACTTATTATTTTAAAATTATAAATAAATTAAATATTAATAAAATATAACAAACTTGTGTAATAATTAAATAATAATATAAAGAATTAAATAATAAATTCACATGAAAAAAGAGAATTAATCCATAATTATATAATGTCACATGTATGTATTGTTTAGCCGCTTCTTGTCCTTTTTCTCTCCTCTCTACATAGCTGGTTACTACCCGACTTTAACAAACTGATTAGCCGCAGCCGCTGTCTACGACGGTCACCGGACTAAAGTAGAAGGTAATCAATCTCTCTCTGTTTGGGAGAGAAAAGCGGTAGTTTTGCGTTATAGGTTGTGCGATTTTCATGGTATCTTTTTCAATATAATCTATTGGGATTTCTTTCAAGTATTTGTCTTTTGTTTGTTTCTGGATTTAGAGGGCAACAAGGAATCATAAAGTTGTTGTCTTGAGGGTTCATGGGTTTTACTTTTCATATGCTTGAAAAAAGAGTTGATTCGTTATTTGCTTCTCTGGTTAAAGTTAACTTCATCACTTTTGAGTATAAAGATAGCAAAAGCTTGTTACTTTAGGTCTTTGTGTCTTATGGAAAAGGCTTACAGAAGATTGCAAAAGTTTGTCACTTTAGGTCTTTGTGTCTTATGGAAAAGGCTTACAGAAGATTGCAAAAGTTTGTCACTTTAGGTCTTTGTTCTGTTGTAGGCAGGTTAAGTATTCGACAAAAGGTTTCAGTGACAAACCATCGGTTTAAGCCTTGTAAAGTGCAACTATAAGTGTTTGA
>JANITX010000210.1:4246872-4258925 GCA_027564395.1 Erythroxylum ulei | reverse complement strand
TTACTAATACATGTATTTGGTTTGTAAAAAATGAAATTCTATATGCTTCTAGTTTGAGTGGTTGTCTTCTTTTCTTCTTCTTTTTTTTTCAATAAGAGAGAAAAAAGGTACCATTTTGTGGGAATTTCAGAATCAGTAAAGCTAGTCATTTTAACTCCATTATTGTAGTGTGTTCTGATTTCAATTTCTGTTCAATGATTAGGCAAGTGATTGATATCTTTGTTTGTTTAAAAAGGTGGGTGTCAGGGTGGGCATAGTTAGAGTCAATCTTGTGGACGTAACAAAGCTCGAGAAAGTCAAAGATTTATCAAAGTTTGTAGTTACTGTGTGGATTAACTAAACTTTGAGCTGAAGAAATTTGGAAGATATGATTGCACCTACTCGGCATTTGTTGGATTTTACTCTGAATTCTCAAAATGAGCTTTGGTAGAGTCTGGTTTAGTGGTGACTACAAGGTGTTTGACTAAATTCTGTTGAGGGACGACTAGTGTAGAAGATGGCTAGAAAAAGAAGCTCGAAACAAAAGCCTCAAAACCAGCAGATTAGGTCTCATAGTTCACTTACACTAAGACAAGAGAGCAGCGGGAAGGTCCAACCCAATGTTGCTCGGAGTGCAAAGTCGTCGTTGAAACTTGATCACTTGCAAAAGCTTGCAGTATGGGCCAGTCAGGAAGCTTCAATCCCTTCTCTTTCTGCGTTCTTTGGCCGCCAATTTGCTGCTACTGCAGAGTCCATGGGAGCCCCTCCTGACCCTTCTTTGTTCTCCTGTCAGAAATGTGAGACTATTCTTCAACCTGGGTTTAACTGCACTGTGCGAATCAAAAAGACCAGATTGAAGGAAAGAAGTAAAAGTAATAGACCTATTACTTTGGCAAAGAACAGTGTGGTTTACGAATGTCACTTCTGTTCACATCAGAATAGGAAAAGAGGAACTTCAAAATGCTACATGAAAGATATATGCCCATCCAAGACTAAAGTGAAACCTACCAAGCCCATCCCGCAGAAGTGTACCGAGGACATGAGCTTTCAAGACGAAATAGCTATGAAGGATGACACACCTTTGCCAGCAATATCTGTTGATTGTTCCATTGCAAACTCTCCAGTCACTCCACTAGTCAAAAGCGGAACGGCACTATTGGACGCAAAGAAGAGAAATAGGAAGAGATCTGTGTCTAAAAAACCAGAGGAATTTGACACTAATTCCGTCATGACAGCTTCTGAAGGCACTGCTAGTGGATTGAGGAAGCGAAAGCGAAAACCTGGGATGAGCCTGAAGGAAATGGCTGCAAGCAGTGAGCGTGAAAGCAAACAGAAGCTTGTGGATTTGACAATTCCATTTATTTTGTAGCTAGGAAGATTGTAACTGGAACACACGGTTTTCTATTTTGTAGCTTGGTGTCTCTTGCTTTGAAAGATGTTACGTGAACAGTTCTACATGGCACTAGATTACATAATCATTCTTTACACATTCTTGTCTTAAATTCTTCTTGGCATAAGATTCTGCACTTCTTTTTTCTGTTTTCTGTTATTTTGTTTCTTCGGTCTGCACTCTTTTCCATTACCAGTGAAGAGTTAGTGGAATAGTTAGCAATAAGGCCAGTTCATTGCATGCCCACACCATTCGAAGATTGATTTGTTCCTTCGTTTTTGCAATTTATTGATGTTGATAAATCTGTCATCTAGAATAGGTATTTTATTTCGAGCTCAATTCAACTCGATTAAGTTCGAACGAAAACGAAAAATCAGTAAGAACTTGAAGTTCGGTTCCAGTCAGTCTATTGCCATTCAATCTATCATCAAATGGTCCAGCATTACGTGGAGAACGCATGGTGAATGTGTAATTTAGTTTCGATTGCTTGAGATCACGAGAGGAGAATCTTTCACATGAATCATTTAGTACACAGAAGTCGATTTCTGCAATACAAAATGGACCTTTATCTTCCTATCGGTGACCAGCAGATGGCAAATTAAGAAGGTAAAAACAAAAAGACACAGACAACGAAGATCAACCAAGTCTGAAAGCAATCAATCAAACCATAGAAAGTGCGGACTATGAATCATTTTGTACAGTCTATGTGTCCACACAGAAATATAGCATTTGGCTTCATTCTTCTGTCAAAATCATTTCTGGTACAGATTCACGCACAGAGATGACTGAAACTTTCCGTCTTTATAATCAAGTTGACGCAAGAAGGGACGTCACGTTTTTGTTTTTGACAAGAAGCAGAGAAGTGAGTCTGCCAAGCCATCCATGAACAAGAAACATCATTTCCTGTAGAGAACGTGACGGTGACCGTGCAATAATTGGTGACCGTGCATGCTCTTAGCAGTATTTCAGTGAACTTTTTTGTTGGCAGTCGAATTAATGATGGTTATTGTGGGGGTGGTAGTGACGGTCGGTGGTAGTGGAGTGGCTGTAGGATAAGAGACAGAGTTGAACATCTTTTTTCAGTCAGGTCTGGCCACCGGCCGGCGCAAATAAAAACCATCCACGTTACTCGCTATAAGATTTGTAGAGACGTAGATTCCTCAAGAAAGAAGATAACTCTAATTTAAATACTTATTAAATAAATTATATAATTAATTAATAAAAATATAATTAATTAAAATTATTATCAATATCAATGATTAAAAACTTAATCGATTCGATCAGTTTAATCGTAAAAATTTTAAGACATTTAACATTTTGATTCGGTTTTAAATTTTTTGATCAACTTATTTTAATAATTTTTGTTATTAAAAATTGATCATGTTATGAATTAATTAGTCAATTTTGTAAATTAATAAGTTATTATAAACTAAAATTAATTATTTAATTTTTAATTCACAATCTCTTTTTTAACTAGCTTCAAATTTTTTGATAAGTAAGGATAATCTTTTTAAAGTATATTTCAAATTTTTTAATTTTATTTAATTCTTAGCTAATTTTATGACGGTCTAATATCAATTTAACCTCTTAAACTTTAAATATCTTATCTTAGCAGTTTAACTTCTAATCCAATTTTTAAAACATTGATCAACGTACCTAGTAACTTTTAAAAACTACAAATAACTCTCTTATAATTTTAATTTTATAATATCCTATTTTAAACTCAAAACTATAGAGAACTTATTTATAGTATTTAAAAAAATTGAAAATTTATTCCCTCGTATTTACTAAATTATACTAAGTATAAAAAATATCCAACACATCAAAATCAATCAATAACATTGTGTAAAATTAGAAAAACGAACAGATATTGAAGTTTTACAGATGCATACATTGAATATCAAACTTCAAAATCAATCAATAACATTGTGTAAAATTAGAAAAACGAACAGATATTGAAGTTTTACAGATGCATACATTGAACATCAAACTTTTGTTTATACTATAATTTTATAACTTAAACAAGACAAGAAGACCCTTAAATAAAAGGTAACATTCCAATTTTCATGAGTAAGATAGGTCCAATTACGTTAATTTAAATATAATTTTTAATTAGAACTATATTTTATCATTCTATTAGATAAGAACACCAACGTGATAATCAAAATATAATTAATATTCTCCGTCAAACTAATTTTTCCCCTTACAAAATGATAAATAGAAAATGACAAATTAGATTATTAATCTGTAAAATATTTATAAACTTTATTTTCGTATCACTGAACAATAAACATAAGATGACAAATTTTATTATCAATCTGTAAAATATTTATAAAAAAATCTGAATCACTACCCTAATTTTCAACCACGCATGAGAAGATCGTGTCCTTTTCTGCTTAGTCAAATTTTTGTAAGTGGTCACCGTCCTTGTGACGAATTTCTGATGGGACTCCAATTATAACTTTACGTGTACAAAGTTCATTCTTCGCTGGTCTTAGATTATGTGTCAACAATCGAAATGATGGTGTGTTTTAAAATAATTCTTATCGTTTAATTATATATACATGTGTGTGTAGATGGATATATAAATGCAATTTTAAGGGTTTTTGATCTGATCTATTTATGAGAATGCACTATATAATTTCGAGCAGTTTTTTTGGAAATAAATATGAATTTGTTACATTAAAATGAATATTCAACCTAAAAATTTGATTTATTAAGGTTCAAAATTAACACTACCCCTTATTTCAAGTATATAAATTAGTAAATTATCAAAGTTAGGAGTAAGACGACATATTACTATTGTTATATAATAAATAGATGTAGTATATTATGAAAATTGGGATCTCTCAAATTATATAAAACTTTAATTTTATGGCTGTTTTAATAAAAAAATTTTAATTTGTTTGGTGAGATACAAGAAATAATCATGACATTATTAATCTCAAGTGTATTTCTTTTAAATAACCAAATTCGCAATTTGATGACATTTTAGGTTTCCAATAGGTCCTTGAATCATTGCATGGCAAAAAATGTAATATAAAAGCTCACATAAGTTTTAATTTCTCTTAATTTGTTTTGTACAATTTAATTTATTAATTTTAGCTTTATCATAAATGTATTTAATTTCTCCCTACTAAAAATTGATTTTTAATAAAAATTATCCTTTGATTTGGTTTCGAGCCTAGAGAAATCAAGTACCTTATTATTTTCATATTATAAGTTACAAAGCTAAGTTAAAAAAAGATTAAATGAATAAATTAAAAATTTTTAGCACTTATTGGAACTCTCTTTTTTATTTATCAAATAAAGTTCTCATAAATATATAAAAAAACTGCAAACTTTGCTCTAAAACTAATTTAAAATAATAAATACAAAGATAAACCATAATATTAAATCATAAACCTTAATTTCTAAATTAATTGATTCAACAAATTCATTTAACATTATTTGGTAACTATAAGTTAGTCTACATGAGAAATGAAAGAAATTTATTATTTTGTTTTCTATACAAATTCACATATGAATTTAGGTATACACAAAAATGTATATGTTCAAAATATACTTTTTATTCTACTATTCTACTAATTTAAGATATCATTATATCAAAATTAATCGGTAAAATTTTAATAACAAAAGTTATTAAAATAAATTAAATCTAGTTTAATCCAAAGAACATGTTTGATATTTTATTCAATGAAAAATACACACACTCACATATATATATATATATTTATACTTATATCAAAGATAATCTTTTTATTAATTAAAGGTAAGATTTTATATATTTATTGAAATATTATACATTGAAAGATCTCAAAATTCTTGCTATATGTACTCATATGATCGAGTTGAGTCACACTTTTGGCAACTTTGTAACCTATAGAAAATGAGAACCGGATCAAAACCAAACGACTCCTCATCAATGGAGGAAGTGACTCCAATTTTCTTTTTCATGTTTTACGAACACTTATCCGAAGAAGACATGATCTGCTTTTAAAGCACATGGGGATCACATACTCTCTTGGTTTTAGTCGTTTCGGAATTCGGACCATGCCCATTCAATTTTTATAGTTCCATAAAAATTAAATGAATGGATAATCTAGGAGCGGAAAAATGATAACAGTTGATATGTTTCCATGCAATGGTTCGTCATCTTACCATAATATGATTACTTCTTTAGATGAGATGGGCACAAGTCGTTCTTTCTTTGTTCGATATGTAGAGATCTAGGTTCTTGTTCTTGAATTTAATACATATTGGGTTATCGGCATTATACATTATATTATAATTGGGAGTGTTCGCATTAATTTAGATGATTGAAGTATAAATAACATAACTAAAATTATAAAAATATTAATTTTCATATTTCAATTATAATTACAAACCACAATTTAAAATTTAATTAAATTATATTTTACTAGTTATAAAATGTTCGATCAATTATATCAATATAATAATTTTCTTTTTTTAAACAAAATTCTAACTAAAATCAATTTTTAGGTAAAAAAGAATTTGTATTTGCAAATGATAGTAAAAAAGTTTGTTATTCTTATAGCTAGAAATTTTTTTCTTTTAATTAATATGTTTAGTTAATAATTTATTCACTTTTTATTTTTAAAAAAGATAAGTTTCTATATCTAAATTATGAATTCATAACTTATCACATCCATATAAAAAGATTTGAAGTATAAATAAATAATTATAGAATACATTGTATACAATCTTATATAATTTAAATCATGGTAAATGATATTTTCACATATAATATTACATATAACATGTGAATATTGTTGTTTGCAACTTTCTATCAACTTAACTACAAGAACTGGTGTATGAATTGTTGGGTAAACATTAATTCATTCCAGTATTGCAAAATAATTGAATTCAAAACTATTCTTCTCTCCATTATTTTTTTAACCCATGCTTTAGCATAAATAAGCTATTCAATGCAATAAAGACAAGAGTCGTATAGTATAATATTAAGGTCTACACGTGACATAAGACAGCGTCAGAATCAAATCAGTTCGAATTTTCTTGGTCCCCTCTCTCGTATAATTGCCCTCTATCACTCCTTCATCGTTCTTGTCTCAACTCCAACGACCCAGCCCTATAAATTTTATCCTCAACCAGAAGGAAATGAAGGCAGAAGAGATCAGAAGTGGAGTTGGGAACCAAGAAAATGGTTGACATTGCCAAGAAAAAGGAAGAGGAAGAGGAGAAGAACATGGAAAGGAGAGAGAATGACAAAAGAAAAAAGCTTGGAGGTCTCAAAACAATGCCATTCATACTTGGTACGTCTTCTTTCTTTCTTTCTTTTTTTTTTTACCATAATTTTTGTTCTTCTGATATGAATAGATTTCTGGAGTATTTTTTGGTTTCAAAAGACAACAATGTAGTTTTTCTTTCACTATATGGAAGCCATTTAAGCTACTGATTTAGCTTATTTGCTTATGTATCAATCAAAATGAATTAGAACTAAAATAATACAAAAGAAGAAGACCCACTGTTGATGGAAAGTTGTTTGATGTAATATAAGGTAAAATTAGAGATAATTACATTGGAATCTTGTGACCCTATTTTTTTATTGCAATATTTATATTTTAAAAATTATCATTTGCATTTCTATAATATTATTTTCTGTTTATTTATATTTTTATGCCGTTTGAGTAAAAAATAGATAAAAAAATTAATATATATAACTGAAAATTTTATAAAATTTATATTATAAATATATTTTTTATAAATAAAGTATTTTTAAATATAAATCAAATAGAATAAAATAATATTTAATAAACTTAATATTTACTAATTTATTAAATAATTAATAAAAATTAATAAAAATTTTATTAAGAAATAGAAAAATATATTTTAAAAAACAAAGAAGTATATAAACAACATCACAAAAAATAGTTTTCAAAATATCATAATTAAAATAAAAAGAAGTCGAACCTAAAACCTATATCAAATCAAATCTATGTTTTAAACCAAAGACTTGTTAGCTAGAAAACTACGCATTGCAGGATAAGAGTTTGAACTTACACAAACCTAGCTTTCTATGGTTTCTAAGCCGAATCAAGTACAAGTAACTGGACAAGTTCAGAGGACTTGATCATGTTCGTTACATGAATCTTGTGAAAAAACCGCCTGGCATTGAATCAAAACGTACTCAGTTTTTGTTTTTGTTTTTGTTTTTCTTTTTGCAGCAAATGAAATATGCGACAGATTCGCAGGAGTTGGGTTCCATGCAAACCTGATATCGTATCTGACACAGCAACTCAACTTACCACTTGTTAAGGCCTCTAACACACTCACCAACTTCGGTGGCACAGCTAGCTTAACCCCACTCATCGGAGCTCTCATCGCAGACTCCTTCGCCGGCCGGTTTTGGACCATTCTCGTCGGTTCCATTATCTACGAGCTGGTATGCTTCTACTAGATAGACTCACTTTGTGTTCGTAAACTTGTTAATATTTAATCAAACAATTATATTCTCACTAATATGAATGCTCATTAGTAAGGTTAAGGTCTATGGTATGACTAACTATTCAAATTATTCATTTCTATAATACTAAAAGTTGATTGCACCATTAAAACACTAAAATTCATATCAAAATTTTGGATTACAATTGTGGATAATAAATATTGGTTTCGTTATTACAATTGTGTTTGTATTACTGTAATTATTGTAATATTCAAAATAAGTATGACTTTTAATCTATAATTAAAAAATTGAAGATTTATTACTCTTATGCCTTTTTAGAAGATTCAAACTCTACTCAATTTGATATAAATTAAAATTAATAGATAAAATTTAATTTTAATAATTTTAAATTGAGCCGATTTTGAAATTTACTTCTTAATTTATAATTTAAGTTTTGAATTTAAAATTTCATTTTTTTTTATTTAAAAGATAGACCTTTTACTAAGCAAAGATAGGATAATAATCCCAAATCATAAGAGGAGCATACAAATGAGAGTGTTGAGGTAACTCATGAGCTTCGATATTGTAGTGCCTACTAATCCAACTCACTGAACATCAGGTTTACGCTTGAGAATACCTAAGTGATCATCTATAATTTTACCAAAATCATAGGATTCTTCCATAGATGATTAAAAGAGTAATAGATTTCTTGAGCATCCACTACAATAGAACACTGTCCATGGATATGCAACTCAACCCAGGATAGAAAAATCTAATATAAAATCTGTTTTATGTATATATTTTTTTAAATTTAAGTTGAATTTTCAGTTTGAAAGAATTAACACAAATTTAATATAAAGTTTGATTTGTGTGAACTTTAATTTTACTTAATTTATTCAGTTTAATTAAAGTTTTAAGTTTGAAAGACTTAATCTCGACCTAAATTTCAATTTATGTAAAAAAAAAAAAAGTTTCAATTGGAATTTTGAGTTTGAAGGCTAAGGTAAAGTTCGATTTGTGTTGATTTTAACTTGATTGAACTCGGGTTAGATTCGGATGGACTGGCCCTACTAAAGAAACCATAGAGAAACAAATTAATTTTTGTAAGTACTTTGTCTATGACAGGGAATGATCAGCATCACCGTGTCAGCACTACTACCAACTCTGCACCCTCCACCGTGCCCTTCTCAGGTGAACTGCAAAGAAGCTTCATCGTCGCAGTTATGGGTTCTGTACGCCGCACTTCTCCTCACATCCATTGGCACCGGTGGCATTAGGCCGTGTGTCGTCACGTTTGCAGCCGACCAGTTCGACATGAGCAAATCGAGCGTGGCATCTCGTGGCTGGAACTTCTTCAACTGGTACTACTTCAGCATGGGAATGGCAACACTCACTGCATTAACCACCGTTGTTTATGTACAAGACAACATCGGTTGGGGTTGGGGTCTTGGGATTCCCGCCATTGGCATGGCTTTATCGATCATAGCCTTCGTGTTTGGTTCTCATCTTTACAAGAAACTGAAACCTGGAGGGAGTCCTCTGGTTAGATTGACTCAGGTGATCGTCGCCGCCGTGAAGAAACAGAAATTGGTAACACCGAATGACCCTGGAGCTTTGTACCAGAACAAAGATCTCGATGCTCTTATTTCTGTTAATGGAAGACTTTTGCATACCGATCAGTTCAAGTAAGTCAATTATACACACCATCTTGTACCAAGGTTTAGGTTTTAACCAATCTGAAATTCTTCAGGTTTTTCGATAAAGCTGCGATAGTGACAGAGAGTGAAGCAACAGATTTCATGCAACCAAATCTATGGAACCTAGCGACCGTTCATAGAGTTGAAGAGCTAAAATCCATGATCAGATTACTCCCCATTTGGTCTGCTGGGATTTTGCACGTTACAGCTTCTTCACATCTAGGTAGCTTCGTGATTCAACAAGCTCGTTCCATGGATCGTCACTTGTCTCATTCCTTCCAAATCCCACCAGCTAGCTTGTCCATCTTTAGTGTTTCAACTATGCTCTTCGGTCTCGTGTTATACGAACGCCTCCTGGTTCCATTCATTCGACGGTTCACTCGAAACCCCTCAGGACTGACATGTTTGCAGAGAATGGGAGTAGGTTACTTCGTGAACATAATAGCCACCATTGTTTCAGCTCTAGTTGAGATCAAGAGAAAAAATGCCGCAGCTCGGCATAACTTGTTGGACGATCCTAAAGCAATCTTACCCATAAGTGTATTTTGGTTGGTTCCACAGTATTGTCTCCATGGAATAGCAGACGTTTTCATGTCAGTTGGGCACTTGGAGTTTTTGTATGATCAGTCACCAGAAAGCATGAGAAGTACAGCTGCAGCACTTTTCTGGATATCGTCCTCGATAGGAAATTACATAGGAACAGGGTTGGTGACACTGGTTCACAGCTACACTGGCCGTGAGCATAACTGGTTACCTGACAGGAACCTTAACAGAGGAAAACTAGATTACTATTATTGGCTTGTGACTGGAATTCAGGTGATTAACCTTGTTTATTACATCATTTGTGCTTACTTTTACACTTACAAGCCCCTGGAAGAGGCCAAAGATGAAGAAACTGAACAATCTGAAGATGAGATACCTTACAAGAGAGTAAATGATTCAAACAAAATTGGAGAGGTAGAACTTGGGAAAAATCCTGAGACAGCATAGGATATATACATCTAGTACGTGGGTACTCTTTAGTGTACATTAAATTGTTGTCTTGGTGTATATTTGTCAGGAAATTAAACAGATAATTCAATCTTTTTATCAGTATTCTGATATTACCTTTCCTTAGATCTTTACTTCTCAATCATTTTTCTTGCTTGTTTCTCTCATTTTCTATATATATGTTGGTGGTAAGTTAGATTTCTCATCTTTTTTTATATATATGTCCTTTCTGACGAATGGAAAGGGCATTCCTTAATTTCTCTAACAATTTTCATGTTCCAGATCATTAATGAGAAATCTGAGATTATATAGATTTAAGAGATGACATATGGAGATGACAATCGACTCCAGCGAGCCTAATCTCAATATTAACAAGTCAGGCTTAATTTCACTAAACATTAGATTTAGTATTTAAAAAAAAAAATAGGCCTAACATTAGAAGTAAAACAACATCATTTTTGCATTTTTAACTTTTAAAAGAAATTTTAGCTGCGCAAACTAAAATTTTTTTGTATCCAACTTTGATTAAATTAAAATATTCTAATTCAATCAAATTTATTTTAATATATTATCTTTAATTTGATAACTTCACCTAACATAAATTTATATAATTATTCAAAATTTAAAATTAAATCTAAATTAAACTCTCATCAAATATAATATTTATATTTAAATTCAAATATAGATTCAGCCAAATCAAACTTAATTCGTTAAATTTAGACAAGATTTAATTTGAGTTATAATTAATTTTATATTTCAAATATAAATTCAATCAAATTAAAATTAATTCATTAATAGCCACCTATAATCTTGTCCCTCACCAAATAATGGTACTGATTTGGATTTGATTACTTTTACTAAACATACTCACAACCAAGTTACCTCTAAAGGTAGGGTCCCAAAAATAAGTCTATTGATAATATATATTAACATTCATGACAAAAACACCTAAAGCGCACGAGTCAATTTTGTGGTCTCTTGCAAGTTAACAAAACAGAGTGTCGTCTAAATTATAATTACTAGACAATATCTCAAAAGTCGAAATGCACATACAGTGATGTCATGTTGCGTAGATGGTACGTATTATTAAAAGATATATCTTTCATAGAAGATAAAGTTGTCTTTTTATTTACGCCCACAGATATGCAGGTTGGGTTAGGGATGACAACTTGTTTTTGAGTCGAGTTGGGTCTAGCTGACTCAACTCGGCCCAAGGTAAAAAGATTAGGTTTGAATTGACAAGGTCTCTGATCAGGATCAAGCTTCGGCTGCTTAGACTTGGCCGAAGGCTCAACATTTATAAGCAAACGATATCATTTTGTTAAAAATGATGTTGTTTTATATTTTTAAATTTTTAAAAAGAAATTGGACAGGTCAGATTAGGGCTTGAGCTCTAGATTAGGTCTAAACTTTGCTTGGCTATTGTCATTTTTAATCTGGAAGATCTAACAATACGCAGTTTTATCTATAACTAATAGAGAGACTAAATTTAATTACACACATATATATATAATTTAAATTTAAATTTGAACATTTCTACTTAAATAAAAGATTTGTAATTAGTCATGTAAAA
>JANITX010000210.1:4229558-4240726 GCA_027564395.1 Erythroxylum ulei | reverse complement strand
CTCATATTCTTCAACTTCCGTCTGACTCTATTCTTTCATTATTATTTGTTCTTCATCAAAATCATTTACGTAAAATCATTTTGACTTAAGATTTTATTTATCTTTCCATAGTCCTTAATGAATCTCCTATCACAACCAATAAGGATAAGAAACCCCTTTAGTGATTTTACAATTTATGGATAAACTAACTTACTATGGCTTCCACCTTCCCTAGATATATGGTAACCCCTAGAGACAAAATTATATGGCTTAAATACCTACTTGAAGTTGTCTAAAGGAACACTTTTTCTTCTTAATGAAAAGCTAGTGCTCTTCCAATTTTTGGGACATAAGCTGCAAGTGCTCTATATGCTCTTCTAAGCTCCTACTGTATATAAGGATGTCATCACAAAAGTACTATCACAAATTTCCTTAAGAACTTGGTTGAAATATCATTCATTAAGATCTGAAACATTATTGGAGCATTAATAAGGTTGAAAGGAATTACAAGGAATTTATAATTATATTACAGGCTATTTTATGGACATCTTCCACACATATTCAAATCTAGTGGTAACTATACTACAGATCTAACTTGGTAAATATAACAACATTCATATCATCCAACAAGTCTTCAATCATAAGGTGTGGAAAACTTTTCTTTAATAGTTATCTAATAATGTCTTTTTGTAGTCAATACATATATGCATTGTATTATCTTCTTTTTCGCTAATGGAACTGGGGATGTGAAAGGGCTCTATCATGGTTGTATTATGCCTTGAGTTAAAAGGCCTAAATTTGCATTTAGGTGGAGGTTTACGAGTTGTGAATCAAAATGATGGGAATTTTATAGTCATGGGATCTACGTAGGGAAAATTGAGTTATTTCAACAAAAAAAAAGGCCCAAATATTAGGTTATTAATTGTCTGATGGGTTTGTGTGTTTCTAAGGTATTAGGCTCAGCATTAATACTACTAATTTGGGCTAACCATTCATCTTCATATGTGTCCAATATGTCTATACCTATAATATACAAGGAGCCCCAATTGTGGTTTCCTATAAATGCATTGTACTCCCTTGATAATCAAACTGTATATTTAAAACTTAAAATCAAACATAATTAGGCTTACCATTTTAAGCCAATCAACCCTTAGGACTATATCACACCCACTAAGCTTAACTAACCTAATATCTATAATAAATTTTGTATCTTGCATCTGTCGCTCAAATTGGTAGCATTCTAGGCAACTCACTATCTTGTTACCATTTGTTATAGTTATTATTAAGGGATACATTTTTACTAGTGCTAGTCTAGTATTCTCTAATTCTTTTTGGTTGATGAAACTAAAGCTACTACTTCTTCCCCTTGAAAATTCCCTTAATCCAAATTATGGTTCTTGGCACATAACAAGTGATGGCAATCATCATTAATTCACATTTAGTGCATACTTCCTCCTGCCTAAGCTTTGTCACTATCTCATTAGTAGCCTTTAGGTCTTCTCCTCTTCACCCTCAGTATGGTGCAAGGTTTTGCCTTAGCACTAGTGTCCTAAGCTTTATTTTTCCTAAGCCTAGCCTAATCAAGCCTAACACAAGTCAACAAGCTTAATCTAAGTTGACTAGGCTTCAAACTGACTTAGAATTTTTTTAAAATTTTTAGGCTTAGGCTTTGTAGCCTAGCCTAAAGCCCAAAAGTCCCAATAACTCATTTAGATATTGTTTGAATGATATCATTTTCAAAACTAATAGATGACTGAGTTTGTCTAATTAAAACGATGTTGTTTAGCTTAATAACAAAACGATGATATTTTCAAAATCACTAAACTTTGTTTCACTTGCTCCTCCTCTCATTTAGTCACTTTAGCATAATTATAAAATAAAATCACTAAATAGTAAACCCTTTTCTCCTCACTACTAGTAGTGAGTCACCTCCTCTTCTAATGCTCCCTTTCTCTTACTCTACCGCTAGTATGCCTCCTCTAGTGCTCTACCATTTGCTTGTTATTCCTTCTAATTACTGCCTATTTCTATGAAGTCCTCCTTGCTGTCAGTTTCCTAGAAGTCCTCCTTGCCACTAGTGCTTCACTGCTTGCTCCTTCCATTCCTTGTCAATATTCTAAGAAGGTATAATATTGATGTTAAGTTTGATTTGAATTGATTTAAATGATCATATGATTTAGTTTTTAGTGAATATAATGGATAATGTATATCTATTATACTTATTATATACTTGTACCTAATATCTATTTTAAGTAACCACAACCACAACCAGAAAAAAAATAGCAATTTAGTCAACCATTCATAAAATGCAATCATATAAAATCTTAAAGAAGTGGTACACGGATTCTTAAAGATGTGTTACGATATATATTAGGGATAAGTATCCTCCTTTTATTATTTCTTAATTTGACTAAAATAAATATATAGAAGACTTAACCTTATAATCGAACATAAAAATTATACCTTTAGTATATATTTATATGTAGGAATTATAGTACATTTATATTAATGTAAAAGTGTTAAAACTTGTCTTAGATAATTTAAAACTAACTTAATTTGTCTTATTATAATTTAAAGGGAACTTGTAGATGCATAAGATCCTTTATCAATATGACTCACTTTTTAAACTCTTTTTATTTTTTCTTTTATGTTTATCTTTGCAAGACGTCTCTTTACATTTGTATTTTATGAAGTCTTGACTAAATTATTCCTATTTTTATGCTAAGAAAATGAAATATATTTTTCTATGGGGATATGCCAACTAAAAATATAATTAATATATAGATTCTATTATGTAGAATTGAGATGATTAAAAGTGATATATATGTCTTGCTTCGTGTATAATTTGGTTATGCATATTTAACAATTATGTGATTTGTTTATGCTTGAAGCTTAAGTATATAGACTTTTATTATTTGTTGAGGAATAGGATCAAACATTATGATATGAATTTTTTAAATGTGGAATCCATTTAAAACTTCTAAATGTTGAGTTTCTTATGTTCTTTTAAGGAAAGTTTACTTATTCACTTATAGTAATCATTCTAGAAGATCATATATGTTAGATAATATCATGCATCATATATGTTGAAAAAACCACTCATACATCATACATGTTAGATATTTATTATGTTTCTTTGGTTGATTATTTTATACAGATGAGCATATTCTTTCAATGGAGAGTTTTAATTTAGTACCTAACAGTGTACCAATGGAGAGTTATAGTCTAATACCTATTAAAATACAAAGTGAAGGAATGGTCTAGGATGAAGGAATAAATTTATTTAGAATTGATGTTTAGAATCACTTCATCAAGACTAGTTCAAAGGATGGAGTTAAGAAGGTCAAATGCAAGTATTACTATAAAATGTTAGGCAAACATTCTAAAGGTCAAACCTCCCATTTAAAGAGACATATGGAATCATGCAATAGAAGGAAGATAGTATTAAAAGGTCAAATATTTTTTATCTCTAACCTAATAAAAGGGAAGAGTGAAATGACTGTCACAGGTTATAATAGTAACAATTTAAAGATTTTATTAGCTAAGTTTATCATTAGTGATGAACAACTATTCTCAACTGTCAATAGCAAGAACTTCAGGATGTTGCTCACCTTACTTTAACTAGTTTTTAAGATCTTAACTCAAAATCCTAAAAAGAAAGACATTTTCAAGATTTACAAAGAATAAAAGCATTTGATATTAAAGATATTATTAAGCATCCAAGGATGAGAAGCCACCATATTATTTATGTGGATGGTTAACAACCAACATAAAGGTTATATGACGGTGATGGCATACTATATTAAAAATAGTCTAACTTTGTGCAGTCGACTCTTAAGGTAAATAATATTATTTAATTTTGTTATCATTTATTTATTAATTATGTTATAATTGATATTTATTCATTTTTATAAATGAGCGGTTTATTTATGTGTTAGTGTCATACACAAATGAAATGTTGACAATCATAATGGTTAAGAGCTTATGAATAGGAACATTTACACCAAGCTCTCAAACATAACTTTGCATAAATGTAGCACAAATAATGTTATGATCAAAAAATTAAAGAACAACTTACAAGTTGGGAGCTTGCTGATTAGTGAAAGGTTACTCCATATCCATTATTTCATGTATATCGTAAATTTTGAAAGTGAAGAGTAGATTGGAGGTAATAAAGGAAGTGATAAAGACAATTTGACATAGTATGTTGGAGTGTAACACCAAAAAAAGTTAAAAATTTTGAAGAAATTGTACAATAACTATGCATTCCTTGCACAAAGAAGATAGTTTTGGATTGTTCAACTAGATGAAATTCAACATTCAAGATGTTGGAGTTAACAACCAAATATATTGAATCATTTATTAAGTTTCATAAAGAGATCCTCAATATACTTATTTGTTGATAAAAGAGCAATGAGAATTAGCTACAACAATTTAGGCAAAGTTGGTTATTTTTCATAATGTTAGTGAGTTGTTTTCAGGAATAAAACATCCAACTTCACACGTTTGCTTTAACTACATGTGTGAGATCACACAAGCATATTCTAGTTGGATTTTTAATTCTAACCATATTAAAGCAAATAATGAAGAAATTTGATTCTTATTGGTCTATGATATGACATACTGTGGCAATCACTTTTATGTTAGACTTGGGATATAAGATGGAGGGGTTATATTTTTATCATCAAAAGTTTTATGGTGATCGGATTTAAGCACATATTAATATCATTAAAGTTTTAGTATATTTGCTTAATGATTATCAATTAATATTTGACAAAGATCATAATCACTTTAGTTTAGTTTCAATATCATCTTCATCTTCATCTTCATCTCCATCTATTATTAATATAACAGATGAAGGTTTAAGTCCTAGATTTGAAGAATTCATTCAAAAAAAAAAAGTTATAACTTTTATAGCAAGATGAAGTTATAAAACTATTTAGAGGTTGATATTGTAACCTTAGTTGAAAAGATGTTATTCAACATATTATCATGGTGAAAGTTATATAAAGGTTACTATCAAACTTATATAAAGGTGATCTTCCAATCATCCAAGCAATTGTGTGAGACCTCATAGCAATTCTAATATCTATTATTTCTTTGGAGTTTTTTTTTTGGAACTAGCAATTAGATAATGAGTCCTCATCATACTCAACTTCATTATAAGACTACGGAAGCCTTAATATATTCCTAAAAGTTGAATTGGTGATGAAAATATCCAATGTAAACTATATTCTTTATAATATGTTAGTCTTTTTTGTCATAATAATTTTAATGGTTAAATTTACAAGACCCCTTATGATTTAATAAACTATCATTATATCCTCTAACTTTCAAAAACTATCAAAACTCCCCTTGTGATTTTGATTTTCTACACTTGTTACCTCTACCATCAAACATCAATTAAGAGCCCTAACTCCCTACCAAAAATGTTGTCATCTTTTTAATATGGCAGTACTGGTGGCACTACTATGCCACCTAACCAATTACATCGTGTGGGTTGAATAATCCATATGCCATTTAGCTTCAGAAATCATCATTTACCATATCACACATAATGTCAAATGAAGCAAAGAAAAGAATGGAAACTGAATGAAAAGATAGGTGGAATATTGGGGGGAGATTGAAATATAATGTATAGCTAAGGTTCATCAATTTATTTACTAGAGACTAGAAACCATTGAAATGCAATTGGGGAAAAACTTGGATTAGTTATT
This sequence comes from Erythroxylum ulei, assembly GCA_027564395.1. Taxonomy (NCBI): domain Eukaryota; kingdom Viridiplantae; phylum Streptophyta; class Magnoliopsida; order Malpighiales; family Erythroxylaceae; genus Erythroxylum; species Erythroxylum ulei. Next base: position 4,235,030 of record JANITX010000210.1, on the reverse strand, counting down.
TCAATCATTAGAGAGGAGAAATCAATAAAGAGAAGACGAGTTTACTAGTGAGCATGTTTAATTATTATTGCCCTTTTTTAATCATTGTAAAATTTCCCTTATTACTGTTTTTGTATCCCAATTCATTTTAGTTGCATGCACCATTCTTAATGTTTTTCGCAATCAATTGGCTATGTCAGGACAGTAAAATATCACTAAGAAACTTGACATATAAATTTTGCTCATTTCCTTTCATAATTTAAGCATGTACTTTTGTACATTCAAAATAACCAGTTGTGTGTATTTACATGATAATAATTTTATACATAATATCATTTAACAATTTTATTCCTCGTGACATGGTACTTGTCCTTTGTTTTAGGAACTTTTTTCCAAGTAACTAAAGGAGTAGGCCTATATGTATATTGAAGATGAGCCTTTTTAATCTCTTACAATTGGTGCAAAAAGATTTATTTTCCTATTACAATCACAAAAGGGCCAATTTTAGCCTTAATGAAATTAATAACAACCATCAGTTAAGTGCCAAGTCAACACTGATATGGCACTTTTTAATAATTTTTATTTTATTTGCGAGCTCACAACATACCAAGGTGATACTATTTTTAAAAAATATTAAAATGTTATTTTATTTATATATATGAGACCTACTCTTTTTAATTAATATTAAAATTTTCTAAATCCCTTAACTCTCACACTCTATCGTCAGTCACTTCAGTCACCGCCATCGATTATCACCGGTCGCTTGGCCTTCATTATTTTCTGCCAGTTACATCTGTTAGTCGTTCATCCTCAAATACTTTTCTGATTTTCGTTATTGATAAACTAAGTTGGAAGAAAGAGCAAAGACTTTTGCATCAGTGTATTATAGTTGGTTTTTCTTTGAACATATTTAAGCTCTACATAATGCTTCAAGATTCAGCAGCTGAAGCTCCAGTAGTTATTCTTTCCTTCACTCTCACTTACAACCCATCTTTCATCCTAAAGGTTAAAGATAGAACACGCTCCAGATTCTTGTGCTTGTCTAATGCATCGATCTTAAATCGCTCAATCACCGAGGGAGCTATCGATTTCATCTGAATATATGCCACGACCTTTTTGAGGTAGATTCTAGGTCCAATATGAAAATCTAAGAACTTTTAGGAACTCTCATGTCTATATATTCCATTCTCAAACCACCTTTCAAGATTAAACTCATGGCAATCCTCTCTCCACAGGTTCTCCATCCTCCCCATGGCATATGCAACATAAGTCGCTATTAAGATATATAGTATATATCTTTTTATTTAGTTTTGGCTTCTTATTTATTAATTGGACATATAAGATATTAATTGGATAAAAAATTATTGGTGATAATCTTCTAGTTGTGATAGAGTCCTATCCTTAATTAAGGCGTATCTTGACAAGAAGTATGATGGATTACGTAGGTTATGGAGAATGGAGCACTGCTGGAATTTCTGTGTAGCAAAAATGTTCTTTTTGTATAGATTTTATGTCTTTGCCATGGGTGTGTTTGGGGTGTTACTCGACGACAATCTTTAGTGCTTTTTGTGGTGGTGCAGCTGATTTGTTCTTCTCTTAAGTCTATAGTTTATGTATACTACTGAAGACTTTTATGTGAGTTAGGTTTCTTGCGTAAAGCAAGGTTGTCTGTGTGAGGGCTACACTTTATCATGAGTTACTATTGTTGGCTGCAAAAAGAAAAGATCATCTTGAGTGGATGCTGTGTTTATGTCTTAGGGTTGTTATCGTTGATGTTTTCTGGTTGCTCTGAACATTGCTCTCTAATTCTTCAACGTCAATCTTCTACTGTATTTGTTGGTCGTCCTTGATGATTCATGGTTGAAAGTAAGGTAGAAAAATTCCAACAACTAACTACAACAATTTAATTGGTGAACAACTTTCAAATCGGTCTTGGAAGGAGTTGAATTTATCATAAAGTTGTTTCTCTATATCTCAAGTATTTTCGTTTTTATTTCTACATATTTAAATCACTTGAGTTGTTTGCTTAATTGTCTTTATTATTAGTACGAGGCGGTCGTACTATTGGGTGTGAAATTCTTTCACGGGAAGTGAAGTTGAGAGATATTGTCAAGGGTGTCGACTCAGTAAATCCTTGGGTAAATCTATTATACTTCAGTAAAAGTATTAAGCTGCGTGAGGGCCCCACATGCATAGGCAAGGTGTGCCGAACTACATTACCAAATTTCTGTTGTTAATCTGTTTAATTTTGTATTTATTTTTCTGTTTTCGTTTGGTACAGAAAAATTAACAGTTGTTGATACTGTTACTTTATATCTAGTAACTGACAGATACAGTTACAAGTAACTTCGACAGAACCTTACAAGTAACTACGATCAAATCAAAGGGTTCACGAAACTACTGCCCTCTAATAAATTGACAAAGCACCCTTTTCGAAAGATTGTTACGTACGACAATGTATCATTAGCAATACAAGCTTTTGTGATCACCACTGATGGGTACAATTGCAATGCCTCTGAAATCATGGCATGCAAGTATTGCATGTCTCGGAGCTCGTGAAAACTATAAGTGTCACCAATTTTCTTTCCACTGCGTGCTTATGTTGCCTCAAGCTCCTTTAATATGTTCCTCTGTACATTCGGGTTTGATGACAGTAGTCAAAAGAACAAACTTAAAGCTAAAGATGTTGTGTCATTTCTTGCAAGAATGAAGATGATTACTGTGTCCCAGAGAAATTTAGTCGATCTGCCAAAGTTTCCAATGAATCGGGAAAGCAAATCATCATCATTCTTATCTGTCTTTTCTTCCATTCTCAACTGTATAATCTGATCAACAAATTCATGAACAATCCTTATTGATCTTTTGAGCTTTCTTTTGGTTCCCAAGTTGAAAAACTTCTTAAATTTCCATGTTAATGGAAGCACAATCAATAACTTGTTGGAAGACTAGATTTTAGCCTTTTCAAAAGCTTGCATGAACTCGTTACCAGGTATTCCATCACTGCTAAGACATACAGGGTTGATGTCTTTACATATATTATCAAATGCAAACCTCTCTAACAGGTCCTGCAAATCCCCCACCTTCTTCATCTCTATAGCTCTTGATAGAATTGAATTCAACGTTGTTGAGGTCTTTCACGTTGACCATAAATAATTAAATAAGATTTTAATAATTTTAAAAAAGAGTCCCACCTTGCCACGTTAGATCTGATGTGATAATGTGAGACTTGAAAATAAAATGAAAAAATATATATAAAAATATCAGATTAGTGTTGACCTCGCACATAACTAATGACGTTATTAAGCAGTCTCTAATTCCGTTATAATGTGGTTAAATTTTAACGTTTTTTAAATGTTAGGGTCTTAAGTGTTCTCTCTAGAATGTTAAGGTTAAATTTGTCAACTAATGTAAAATTTAAGGTCAAAATTGACCATTTCTCCCTCTAACAATTAGTTTACTGGACTATTATACTTTTATGTAAAAGACGAGTCTTTTTAATCTCTTATTATATTTAAAATTTTTAATTTTTGAGCTTTATTTAACTCGTTAATAGATATTTGGCAAACGCCTACAAAATTTGTTAAATATAATGAAGGATTGATAGAAAATATAATTTATTATTTAAACTAAACAATAGTGAAGTGTTAAAGTTCTATAAACATTCTAAAATGTTTGAATTTAAATTAAAATTTAGGAAACTCGAAATCTCAAAGAAATAACTGGTTCTTTCTGCGAGCTTCAATCTTCTGCTTCTCATATTTTGCGAGCTCTTATGCCTCGTCCAATGTTTGATGCTTAAAACTGAAAGCACAGTGGCAAATTTCTTCATTAAGACTATTGATAAAACTGTGAACAAAATGCATTGCACTCAAGAGGGGGTTAAACTACACCATGTTGGCCTATTGATCATCAAACAAATCCATGTAATTTACAATGGACCCTTTTCTTTTAGTTGTTTGAAGGTCACAATGATATGTCCTAGGTCCTATTTTTCATACTTGGCCAAAATGTCCCTCTGTAACTCATCCTAGCCTGAAAATTCGTAAACTGACACTCCACTTTTTCATCGAAGTAGAAAGCAGCTACTTGGTTCTATCATGTCTAGGGTGATGTAGTATTGGAAGTGTTAGCTTAAGGCTTTTAAATTAATGATTTTGATGATAACAATCAATAATACTTAGTTACATCTTAAATTTCAAATTTATTTAGCTGGGTTATCTCATTTATTAAGAAAGATAACAACATATAAAGAGTTTATATAATTTAGTTATTTGTTTAAATGAAAAACATCTAACAATTCCTATCTTACAGGAACCAATCTAACAAACTCATTCAAATCAGATATGGTTCCTTGGTTTCCTATCATTCCTGTACGAACGAAGGATCCTGCTATTCGCCTGATCTAACAATTGGCTTCAAGACATAGTCAAAATACTATCCAAACAACAGATATTTGAAGATTTTGTCAAAGATAATGAGGAAGTCATTTTAACATATTCAAAGACGATCAACTAATGATAAAATTGAAGCAATGGCTAGTTAAAGGGAATTCCTATTTAAAGGAGATCTAATACATAAAATTTATTAAAAAAAGACAGATTTTAGAAATACATCAGTAGCATCAATACTTATTCTCAAAAGTTACACTTTATACCCTCTGTGCTTTAGAAAGTGAAAACACTTTATCGACAGAGAGATCAATATTCATTGAAACTCATATTTAGCAAATCCCTCTTTCATTTGTTGAGAGCTTGTAGAAACTGGTTAATTGAAGAACCTTGAAAAAGATATACTTGTGAGGTCAGAGAGGCTCGTTAATTTACTACTTGGGGTTTTTTAGTGAAATACTCAAGTTGGATACTTAGGGACTGGACGTAGGCTTGGTTATAAGCTGAATCAGTATAAATTAGTTGTGTCGTTCTTTCTCTTCTCTTAACTTTTAAATTTTCATGTAATAACTACTATTGTTTTAAATTGTAAGAGGCTCCTTTTATTTTAAATGTTAATATCCACCTATTGTCTATATGAATTGATAATAACTTGCAGAAATTTTCAACCCCTCTTACGTATGTTTGCTTTGTCATTTGGTACCAGAGCTTGGTTTCATATTTATTGTGTTTTGTAGAACATGATAGATCATATTTTGAAGGACAATTTGTCACAAAGCCTCCTTATTTTAATAGAAATAACTATTCCTATTGGAAGGACAGAATGAAAATTTATCTCCAATCTATGAATGTTGAAGTCTAACAAGCTATCAAAATAGGAGATACATCTCCTGCTACTAATGGTGTAGAATTATAGACTGATGTTGATAAAGGAAATGCACAGCTGAATTCTAAAGCAAGACATCATCTGTTGGACCCCGAATTTTTGGTGAAAATTAGAAATAGTAAAATGAGTTTAAATGAGAAAAAAATTGGTGAGAACAGTTATGAACTTAAGAAAATTTGATGAATTTAAGAAAAATTTATGAGAAAAGAATTGTTTAGT
>JANITX010000210.1:4209009-4227947 GCA_027564395.1 Erythroxylum ulei | reverse complement strand
TATCATTCTTACGTCTTCTTTGTCTGGCTTTACTGCGGTGTGTGTGTCTGTTTTCTGGCTGTTGTGTGTTGCTTAACCGTGCAGGACAGTATTGTTGGTGTTGATTTAGAGTTAGAGCTGGTGGTCTCTAACAATCATTAATTTATAGTGGTTTTCTAAGTTAGGTCAAGTCTAAAAATCTTGATAGTATCTCATACCAACTTACTAATCATTAATAGTGATTATGTCTCTTTAGTCCTTTTGATATAATTCATTATGATACTTAGAGACATACCCATCATGTTACTTTGTGGTTTGCAATCAATTGTCCAGATACCTCTCTCCCTGGGATGTCTCCCACCTCTCTCCCCCACTCATCTTTCCAGAAGTTTCTGTCCCCCCATGACCAAACAGGTAGCCTTTCGACCAACCAACCAACGATAAACCACCAACGGCTAAACCCTTGTCTTCTAAATGGAGTAGGAGAAACCAGAAATAAACAAAACCGAAAACACCCAACCCCTCACCCGACTCATTGAAACTAGAAAACAAAACCCAAAACACCAAACCAACACCTATCTCGAATTTCCCCCCATTAAGAGGCTCTTCGGACAAACAAAATCATGGGGTTGAGAATAGGAAGACATGGGGCTCCATAGTGGGTGATTTTGGGAGTTTAGGCAAACTAAGGTTTGTGGAATTTGAATCTGAGAAGCCAATTCAGGTGTCTCTGGAGGTGCTACAATAAGGAGCTCAAAAATGGAGAACCTCAATTGTGGGTTTCTTCCTAGAGAATAGACTGGCGTTCCTAATAGTAAGCAGATGGGCCAATGTCGCATGGAGGAACAAGGGTCTGGAGAATGTCATGGTGAATGAGGATGGCCTCTTCGTTTTCAAGTTCAATACCAAAGAGAACGCGCAAAGAGTGCTGGAAGCAGAACCATGGCACGTGATGGGGCATCCAATACTGATCAAGAAGTGGCAACCGAGGGTGAAGTTGGACAAAAGCAAGCATGATTCTATACCATTATGGGTCAATATACATAAGATGCCTCTGGAATATTGGTCAACGGAAGGTATGAGTTATATAGTAAGTAAAATTGGGAATCCTTTAGGGCTAGATGAAAATATTGCATTAATGAGGAGAATTGGGTATGATAAGGTGTGTATAGACGTTGACATTTCTAGGAAACTTCCTGATAATTTGAGAATCATGAGATTAACTGAGAATGGTGAATTGGTAAAAGATACCATAGGGATTTCTTATGTGGTGACCAAAGTCAAAGATGAGAAACAAGTTTGGAAAATAAAGGATGGCCAAGAGGGAAAGAAGGATTTGAAGGATGGTCCAGTTCACTTACAGACAAATCTAGTAAGAGAAGTAGTTACAAATGAGATTGTGGATAAGGAGGATTGTAACCCATTAAGAGGAGGGAAACAAAAAAAAGTAGCATATGTTAAGAAGGATATGTATATGGGTGGTAATGACAAAGCAGAGACCGGATCACAAGAATTTCTGACTCAGGTTAGCGAGGACACAAAACTATTGGGAAATAATTAGGATACAAGGAGATGAGACATGAAATAACAGAGACAACCCTCGAGGGGATCAACAAGGAAAAAGCTGAGGAAAAGGAGGTTGAGGATAGGAATACTTTGGATACAAATAAGGGGGAGAACATAGTTGGGCAAGGGAAACAAGTACGTACTGAAAAAGAGAGAATATAGGCTGAAGAAGAACTTAATGGGACTCTTGTGTTGGAAAGTGGAGAAGCTTTAGGTTCTAAGCATGGCATCGATTCAATCTCCCTAGGATTGAGAAGGAAGTCTAGGAGGAAAAGGTTTGCCAAAAAGAAGAAATAATGATACTAGTAGCTTGGTATGTTAAGGGGCTCATTAGCGTAAATAAGCAGCTTGCAATTAGGGAGTTGATTAAGAATAGCAAAGCAAATTTTGTTGGTTTGTTCGAAACCAAAATAAACAAGGAGCACCTAGAGAAGGGGTTACAATTCCTGGATAAACACTGGAGGGTAATCTCCAATCATGATCAGCATGTGAATGGTAGGGAGATAATAGGTTACAATGATTAGAAATTGGAAGTGGTAAAACTGTTTGAGAATGATCAATTGATACATTGTGAGGTCTTGAACAAAGAAATAGGTAAGGAGATTATTTTCATAACAATTTATGCAGATAATTACAAGTTTCAAAGGCAGTGTGCTTGCAGTGAGATTGGAAGAGTTAGCAACAACGTTAAGAGTCCCCTGGACGGTGGTAGGGGATTTCAACCGCACTCTCAAAACAAATGAATCAAAAGGAGGGAGAAGATGGAAGAAGCAAGAATGCAGGGAGTTACAGGAGTTGGTAGAAAGCTCACGGCTGACTGACTTGAAGTGGTATGGGAATGCCTTTACTTGGAACAACAAACAAGCTGGGGAATAGTTTTTAATGCAGAAGTTAGAGAGGTGTATGGTGAATGGAAAGTGGATAGAGTAATTCCCTCTTAGTAATGCAACCTTTGAAGAACCAAATGTTTCAAACCGTAGACTCATAGTTGTGGAGTTAACTACAGGTGAATGGAGGACAAATGCCCCATTCAGAATCTACAATCATTTGATGGAACACACAAAATTCAGGAAAATACGAAGAGAGGGGATGAAGGTGGAGGTTATTGGCTAGAAGGGATACATTCTAAGTACTAGGTTGAAGCTGTTGACGGAGAAATTGAAAAAACTGAGTAGGAAATCTCTAAAACTAGAACAAAAAGAGAAAGACAAGGCTATGGTTGAGTTGACAGAGTGCCAAAAAAGAATCCTTGAAAATCTAGAGGAAAAGCTACTTAAGAAGGAGGGAGTTGCTTTGGTCTCCAGATACAATCAAGTCCTGATCAACATTAACATGCTGCAAAGATAGAAATCAATAATGACACGGTTAAAGGAGGGGGAAAGATGCACAAAGTATTATATGAGTTCTATTTTAGCAAGAAGAAATAAGAATACTATCACGGAGCTGGTGGATGATACTGGTACGAAATATAAGGACCAAGAGAGTAAAAAAAAGAATTGCTTTTGACTACTTTAGCAAGCAGTATGGAGCTGATACACAAGTAAAGGAGTTACCAGGAGAGATAAGTACAGATATTAAGAAGGTGGATGAAGAGAATAAGAGTCTACTTGTGAGGGAAGTTACAAGGCATGAAATAAAGGAAGTAGTTTTTACAATGAACCTCGATAAATGCCCAGGAACAAATGGGTACAATGTAACATAGTGGGAGAAGAAGAAGTTGGAGCAGCGCTAGAGTTTTTCCAAACAAAAATCATTTTAAAGGAGTGGAACAAGACATATGTGTGTCTCATTCCTAAACAAAGCAATGCGACAAGACTAGGGCAGTTTAGACCTATTGCTTGCTGCAATTTCCTATACAAAATTATTACAAAGATTATGGAAAATAGATTTAGAACCAGCTTGGAAAAAATAATCAGTCTTGAGCAGAATGCCTTCTTGAAGGGGAGGTCATTGGGTACTAATATACTCCTATGCCAAGAATTGCTGGAAGGCTATCATTCAAAGAGGAAGACGAAAAATTGTACCATTAAAATGGATATAGCTAAGGCTTACGATTCAGTCAACTGGGAATTTCTCTTTAATATCATGAAAGCTGTAGATTCCTAGACTTGTTTAGAGAGTGGGTGGAGGAATGCATCACTATTGCCTCTATGGCTATTTTAGTGAATGGGAAACTAACCAAACTGATAAAATCGAGGAGAGGGCTCAAGCAAGGGGATCATCTCTCCGCTTGCCTGTTTGTTATTTGTATGGAGGCCTTGACCATTCACCTTGCAAGGATGGTAAGAACACACACTAAATACCAATTCTACTACAGATGCAAAGGTATGAAGTTAACCCACCTAGCTTCTGCAAATGACCTTTTATTGTTTTGCAGGGCTGAGAGAAACTCTATAAACTTATTATTGAAATCAATGGAGAAGTTTCAAGATATGTCAGGGTTATGGAGTAACCGTATGAAGAGTAGCTACTATCTTTCAAGTAATTCCAGCAATGAGGAAGTGTACAAAGCAAGAGAAATGGGGGTGAGACAAGGAACATTACCTTTCAAGAATCTAGGGGTCCTAATATCACAAAGAAGATTAAGTGCAGCTAATTGTAAACCTTTACTGGAGTCCATTCATAGGAAAACCAACCAATGGAATAAGAGGTTCCTAAACTATGGAGGTAGACTCCAACTTATACATTCAATACTTAGTAATATTACCAACTACTTGCTGAGTCATTTATCAATACCCAAGAGCATACACAAGGAATAGACAGGAAACTTCGAGAGCTCCTTTGGAATGAATCAAATCAAGGCAAAAGCAAAGCAAAAAGAAGTTGGAGCAAAATATGAAGATCAAGGGAGTAGGGGGCTTAGGATTACATTCTACAAGGGCGATTAATAGAGTTTGCCTAGCAAAGAACCTATGGTGGTTGTGTAGTAAAAAGGAGGACCATTGGGTGAAATAGATACATAATGTATTCATTATAAATGATAGTTTATGGACTCTGAAGCACAAGCAGGACATGTCAAGGACTTTAAGGGAAATTCTAGGTGCAAGGGAGTGGATGCAGAGCCTAGTGTTCCACAAAATTGGAGATGGCAACAGAACACAAATTTGGTATGACAATTGACAATGCAAGGGACCTCTGCATAAAGTGATGGAACTCCAGCACCTAAACCTTATGGTCTCCTCTGGTACCCGAGTAAGCAGTTTGGTCAACAACAATCAGTGGACTTGGCCATACCACAATTGTCGAGGTGCTGAAATTATACTGAATCAGGTACCAAGATGCAACCAGGACGAACAAGATGAAGTTAAGTGGATAGCATCAAATCTAGAAAGTTTAACATAAAAGATTGTAAAATCTTGTTGCAGAAGGAACAACAACCATGAGTAAAGTGGATGAAAATGGTATGGGATATGGACATAAGACCAGCATACTCCTTTGTACTATGGATGGGAATAAATGATGGATTACTTACTATCAAAATTTAGGGTTTCTTCATATTCTTTATTGACACTTAATAGGATACATATACAAAGAGTACAACATAGTTTAAGAAACTAATCTCTTAATCCCACTAAACTAGGAATCTGACTTTATCTGAAAATCCCTTAACTTTTGAGATCCCAACAATGCATATCCTATACCCAATATTTATCTAAAACAATATCTATTATTACGAATTCTCACACTTACAAAGGATAAAATCAAGTTTCCCTTAAACTCATTGATGTGTGAACTTTGTCATGTTGAGTTGGTAAATCTGGAACACATTTGGATTAAATGCAAGTTTACAAGCAAGATATGGAGTTGGTTGCAGGCACTGTTGAATATCAATAGACCAACAGATACATGGGAGGAAATGATCAATTGGTTGGTGAAAATTAAGATGGGAAGTCATGCGGATTACAAAGCCCTCAAGGTTAGTTTGGCTTCTATGACTTACCACACCTGGAAGGTTTTAGGCAACAAAGCAGAAGTGAAGCGTTGGTTTTTTAGGAGATAAATCTTCAAATCCGACTAATATTGCAAGCTAAGGGTGTTGCTGACAACCTTACAACAACTGTGAAGAGGAGACGGGCATTAGACTGGACCGAATGGAACAAGATTGGAAACCAGGAACATTATTTTTCTATACCTAACCATTTGTATTATACTAGATCTTTTGGGTACTTTAGTTTGTATATAATATTTTATTAATGAAATCCATTACTTTTCGGGAAAAAAAAACATGATCTTTGATGATGACTTTGTTAAATACACATGTATTTATATCTTAAATCATATGTCTAAAACATTTTTTATCTACTCTCGATTTATGACTAAGATTTAGACTCAGTTTTCTTGTAAACTCAAAATCTTGTACATTAATAATACTATAGAATATAAAGACAAATCTTTCACATATTCTATTGATTAGCAAGTAACTGTTACTCAAAATTCTTCTTTAGGTACTTTCCAACAGAATGGTAGAGTTGAACAAAAACATAGACACAATCTCAATACTAGTCAGGCCCTGCTTTTTCCTTACTGTTGCCTAGAAATTTTTAAGGAAGAACTTGTCATTTTTTGATATTTATGACAATGACGTTGATATTTTCTATAATCATGATTCAAACACTAATGGTGTCTCAAATAATGAAAATAAGGATTAATCTTCAATGCCTTTATTAATTCAATCGCAAAAAAAGAATGAAATGTGTCCAAGACAAGATGGAATGCGTTTCAAAGGGAAAGTCTATTTGAAAAAATATCCAGAATGATAGAAAAGCACAAACAACTTACAGCATGGTCAAAAGTCTAACTTGAAAACAAATCCCAAAGTTGGAGACCAACCAGGTAAATCTCAATTTGAGTCTATTTCTATTGAGTTAGTGTCACCTGAACCAATACCTATTCTAGAGTTGGATGAAATCTTAGATTTACCCATTGCTCTTAGGAAAGGTTCTAGAACTTGTACCAAATATCCTTTGTATAACTTCATCTCATATATAAGTCTATCTCCATCATTTCAAGTATTTACTTCCAAATATCCAATGTTTCCATTCCTAAGAATATACAAGAGGGTCTAAATATTCCTAAGTGGAGGGATGCAATCTTGGAGGAGATGAGAGCTTTGGAGAAAAAAAGAACGTGAGAGGAAGTTGATCTTCTGGGAGGGAAAACACTAGTTGGATGTAAATGGGTGTTCACTATAAAGTACAATTTTGATGGATCACTTGAACGTCATAAGGCTGCCATCATTGCTAAGGGGTTTACTCAGACCTATGGTATGAATTATTTAGAAACTTTTTCATCTGTTGCTAAGTTAAATACTACGAGAGTGTTCCTTTCTATCGTAGTTAATCTAGATTAGACTTTACATCAGTTGGATGTGAAATATGCCTTCTTAAATAGAGATTTAAAAGAAGTGTATATGGAACCTCCCCTAGGATTTAGTGAAAGCTTCGAAAAAAGGACATGCAAATTAAAAAAATCTTTATATGGGCTGAAACAATCACTGAGGGCCTAGTTTGAAAGATTCACAAGATTTGTGAAGTCTCAAGGTTTCTTACAAGGACAGTCTGTTCATACTGTATTCATAAAATTTTTTTGTAGAAGGAAGGACTGTGATTCTAATTGTGTATGCAGATGACATTATCTGGAGATGATTTTGAGAAAATTGAAATTCATAAAAAGAATCTCTTAAACGAGTTTGAAATTAAAGACCTAGGGTATCTTAGATACTTCATAGTGATGAAAATTGCTAGATCTAAAAAGGGCTTAGTAGTCACCAAACGGAAATATCTCCTAAACCTTCTAGAAGAAACTGGGATGAGTGGATGTAAACCACTAGATACTCCTATGGAATTCAACTCAAAGCTAGGTGAAGTTAATGAAAGAGTTCCAATAGATACAGGTTGATATCAACAACTGGTAGAAAAGCCAAGCTATTTATCTCACACCATACTGAATATTTCCTCTGTTTTCAGTGTGGTAAGCCAGTTTATGCAAACTCCCTATAAAGAACGCTCGAAAGTAGTATACAAAATTTTAACATACTTAAAGGGAACTCCAGGGAGAGGATTATTTTTCAAGAAAAGTGATCAAAGGAGAGTTGAAGTCTACACTTATGTAGACTGGACAAGGCTTCTTACTAACAGAAGATCAACTTCTAGGTATTGCACATATTTGTGGGAAATCTAGTAACATGCAAGAGTAAAAAAAACAAAGTGTGGTAGCCGAAAGTAGTGCGGAGGCAAAATATTGGGCAATGGTTAAAGGAATTTGTGAAATAATTTCGCTTAAAAGAGTAATGGAAAAACTTAAGAAACCAGTGGAGCACCTAATGAAGTTTTTTTGTAATAACAAAGAAGTTATCAATATTGCCAACAATCCAGTTCAACGTGATCGGACGAAGCATGTGACGATTGACAAACATTTTATCAAAGAAAAACTTGATAGTAGACTCATTTACATACCGTTAGAATTTTGAGTTCTTTGAAAGCAAGTTGGGCATGATCAATATCTATGCACCAACTTGAAAGGAAATGTTGATATTATAGAAATAATCAATTAAATATCTGTAGAGATAATTCGCTGATTTTCTATAGATAATTAGTTGATATTCTATTAGTTAGTTGAGATTTTATTACTTAGAAAATAAATAGATTCTTCATAATTTAAGGAGGTGATTAGCGTTGTATTGTCCTATATATTCGTTGTACTTATTCACAGAAAAATTATGAAGAATTAATTTATCTTCTTTCTTTAAGACCCTCAAAGATGGTACTCTTTATCACCAATTAGTTAGTAATCTTATATACCGCACTATCTCCTGTCCTAATATCAAGTAATCTTATATACTGCACTATATCTTATATACCGCACTATCTCCTGTCCTAATATCACCTATGTTATTCACATTGTTAGGCAATTCATGTCAGCACATTATACCCCTCCTCTGTTGTGCTTCGTATCCTTCAATATATCATATACAATCTTTCATAATCTCCACATCATTCATCTTTATTAGAGTTATAAGAATACTCTAATGCTAATTAGGTTGGAGATTTAACTGATCAACGCTCCATTAATAACTATTGTTTCTTCCTTGATATATCTCTCATTTCATGGTGCAACAAGAAACAAATAGTTATCTCTCGATCTAATACAAAAACCGAATCCTAAGCTCTTGTAGACATAACCTTTGAGCTTTTCTAACCCTGTTGGTTGCTTCAAAATATTAATGTTTCCTCCTCTTTTATAGCTCCTCTCTTTTGTGATAATCACAGCGCCGTACAAATTGCTCATAATAATGTCTTCCATGAGCAAACCAAACATATTGAGATTGATTGGCACCTTATGTGATGCTATCTCAACTTGTTCTTATTTCATCACAATCTCAAATTATAGACATTTTTGATATATCTCATCCACCTCATCGTTTTTAAAAACTTGTTTTCAAACTCAAAACATTAAATTCCTTACCACCTTGAGTTTAAAGGACAATGTTAATGCATATAACAGTAGCATATTCTTGTACAACAGTAGTATATTACTAGGGATATGTCTTGTGTAACAATTACATATGCTTAGGCATATGTATAATCAAAATCATGTATAAATACTCCTTTATGTGGCAGTTTAGACACATAGCAATACATAGCATTTCTCTTGCTCATGCACCTCAACATTTTAAAAAACTTGTTTTCAAACTCAACATATCAAACTCCGTAGCATTTCTCTTGCTCATGCACCTCAACATTTTTAAAAACGTGTTTTCAAACTCAACATATCAAACTCCTTACAACCTTGTGTTTAATAGAGAATGTTAACATATATAGCAGTAGCATATTCTTGTGTAACAATAGCATATTATTAAGGATATGTCTTGTGTAATAATAACGTATGCTTAGGCATGAGTATAACCGAAATCATATATAAATACTTTTTCATTTAATAGTTTAGACACATAGAAATACAAAGCATTTCTCTTACTCATCCATCTCCACATTTTTTAAAACTTGTTTTCAAACTCAAGATGTCAAACTCTTACCACCTTGAGTTTAAAGGAGAATGTTAACGTATATAACAGCAGCATATTCTTGTATAACAGTAGCATATCATTAGGGATATGTCTTATATAACAATAACATATATGTACAACCAAAATCAACTATAAATACTCCTTCATGTAATAATTTAGACATACAAAAATACAAAGTATTTCTCTTACTCGAGGTTCTTTCCTTTCTACATGCTTAAGGCATCTAACTCAGCTCCAAGTCATGGATCGTCTATAAAAAGAATTGAAAGGTCTAAAATTATCCTATGCTACCCAAATCCTCATCTCATCTCATTAACACCAATGAAGCTGTACTGAAGCACAAGTAAACTACAAAAAAAGCCACACACTTTGGGAAACAAACAATCAAAAACAAATGCAAATCTGTTCACTACCAACAATCAGAAACAAATGTAAATCTGTTCACTAACTACTAAACATCATTTAGATCTCCAATTTTACCACCTTTAGAAACCAGCGCAAGCATCTAAACAAGAGGAATCCCATAATCAAGCAAGCAACTTTAAAGTTCCAAAGACCAAAACATAAAGATTTGACGACAACCTAGAAATGATAAATAGCCAACGCTCGAAACTACCAATCCAGGACTGGAAAAAAAACTAAGAAACAAAAAGGGATATAAATAAAAGGAAAACAAGAAATTACAGTGCTTCTGCGTCTCTCAGCAGCTATGGGAAAACCAAAAGCCATGAGGCTGAGAAGAATCACCAGTAGGTGAACCAGAGATGACCCTTTGCCTTCACCCATTGGCTTATGCCCTTTTCTTTCCACTGAAATGAAAAAAATTCGAAACGAAATCAGAACTCTGACAAAATGAACCGACAAATCTTATATATAGATTTGGGTTTGAACCCGAGTCGGTGAACTCAAATAACCAAGCCCAACTCCAGAATTGGAGAAGAAAGAGTGAAAAACGTAACCTGGATAGCTGCCGGTGAAACCAATCCAGAGATTAACGGCCTCCGGCAAGGAACCGATTGCCTCCGTCGCCCACGGCAAATTTACACATGTATTCCCTGGATTAGGCGATGAAGAGGGCGTTGTGGTCCCTTTATCGCATGAATACCGAGCCAGGGTGTATGCCGCCACACGGTCTTACCGTCGTGTCCGGCAATGTTATTGTATGTCATTTTTGTTGTAGATAATCCTTTGCAAAGTGTCAACAGCAACGCAACAACCCTCCAAGCCCTAAATAGAACGAGCTGTCGAAATTTTATAGGACTTTGAGAATGAAAAGGTGTTAGCTTTGAGAGATTGTGTATGTAAGAGAGTGAGAGTGGGAGAGAGAGTGTCGAACGGATCTGGCAAGTGCTTTAAAAAGAGATCGGCGCTACCCCCAGTTTCTTCTCATTTCTGATTTCCCCCCTTTTTATTTCTTTTCATTTTTTTCTCCTCGTTTTTTCCCACTCTTTTCAAGAAGGAAAAATACCTTACTGTTTTTCCAACACTAAGTATATTTTTTATTAAATTTTAAATTCACGAAAAATAAGGTTTTTTTGTGAACATATAATTTAACATAAAAAATTATTAAAACAATTTATTAACATAATTTCATATGAGCATTTTAAAATAATTTATTCCATTCACAAATTCTACTATAATTAAATGAGATAATTATAAAAAATTTTAAACTTTACTTAATTTTTATTATATTAATTTAATTTTAAAAAATAAATTAACATAAAGTTTGTTATTAATATGAATAATGTGTTAAGCTACATTAAAATAAATTTTTATAATATAGCTATCACGTATTATACTTGTGACACGTATAAATTTTATTATTTAATAAATATGACATAAATAAAATATATGACAGTCAAATAATACAAATATAAAATTGATATAACTTGTCACGTTATTCTCATTAATAAAAAATTTAACACCAAATTATTTTTATTAAAAGTTAAAATATTTTGATATTATTTTTTAAAGTTTGAATTAATAATATAAAATTTTAATTTTTTATAATTAATGAGCTGAAAACATATTCAAGATCTATTTATTTGTCGTTATTTAACCCCTTTCAAAACAAAGTTATAGGACTTTGTTTTGTAATCTCATTTTATCATATTATCAAAAAATTAAAATTCATCTAATACAATTTAAAATAGAAACTAGAAAATTAGTAATAAATCGATTCATCATTTTTTAATACGAAAAGATATGGTTTTAAAAATATTTTAAAAATTGAGCTGAAAATTAAATCAGTAAGATAAAAAGCTTAAGGTTTAAAGATTTAACTAATATTAGATCGTTATAAAACAGGTATGTAATAAAGATCGAACAAAATTAAAGAATTTGAAATATGATTAAAAAAACATAATATAGCAATGATTGAAAAAACATGCCACATGGTTGATATGTGTTAAATCAATTAATTAATTTAATATAATGATTTATTAATTTATGATATATATATATATATATATATATAATATTACTTATATTAAAGATACAACAATTTCTAGTAGATAATATTAACATATTTTATTAAATTAATTTATTTTAATATTTATATTTGATATAGATCATCTCTATAATTTATTTTTTAATTGCCTATTTTTAATGTGTTTAATTAATATTTGATATAGATCATCTCTATAATTTCTTTTTTAATTACAATGTGGCTAATTATATAAACTGACAAATACTTTTAAAAAGTCAAATCAATAAAAGTTAACAAGGAAGGTTATGAAATATGAATACTTCCTACAAAATTTTGAAAAGACAATGTTATGAAAATACAAAAAAGAATGATTTTTCTACCCTAAAAGAGTACCCTATCTTTTTAATTCAATCATTTAGAAATAACAGTTTTCCTAATTAGAAATAAGACTACGACCATTTAGTAGACGACTTTTTAATCATATTTTAAGAAATTGGAGGATAACAACTAATTATTTTGTTTGGTTATTAGCTGAACGAGTTGATTGATTCAACCCAATCAACTCATTTGTAAAAAGCTTAGCGTTTTGATATTCAGATAAAAATTAGGCATTAATGATGATTGTGCCATAAAAAAAGAATAGTCCTAATTTATTTTGCTTTAAAAACATAACTATTCAACGCGTTACAGGAATTATCATAGGCGGGACACTTCACTTCATGCTTGTGACTCTTTTTCATTATATTATATCTGTCATAAGCTTGACTTTTTTCTGTTTTCTTTTTTTTTATCATTTCAATTTTAATTTTTTATAAAACTTACAATGCTTTTTGTTTTTTATCATTTCAATTTTAATTCTTTTTTTATCAGACTTACAAATTGAACTCCAATTCTTAACACCATTTTAGGTATAGGGGCTCACGAAAGAAGTTCTTCAGCACTACGGCTCTCACGTTTCTCTCGTCGTTCACCTCCTTCCCTTACCAGCCAAAAGTTTTTGTAAAAGACATTTCCAGAGAGAGTAAGTTAAAAGAGAAAGCATTCTCGTAAAGGAGGTCCAAGTTGCTGTCAGGTACATTAACGCTTAAGAGAATCAGATCTTCTCTTTGCGTCTCTTTGTTTCATTCTTAGCTTTGCCAAATCCATCTTTGGTCTGCTAGATCTATTCATAGTTAGTACCATTTTCTTTTAATATGCTTTTCAATATATGTAAAACGGTGACAAAAAGATAACCTTACTTTCGTTTTCCTTGTAGCTTGTGCTTTTCTAAAATGATATCCGTGTTTTGATCTGTCAAGTGAATGGTTTTGTTTTTCCATTTTTTTAAACGATTTGGTTGTTTTCAAACTTTTCTCTCGAATCTTGTCGTGGTTTGATCTGTTACTGAATAATATTTGCGGCCTATATTTATGTTCGATCTGTCCTCTGTGGTTTTCAAATTTTTCAGATCTCCAATTTTTGGTTTGGGAATTTCTGGGTTTCTTTGGACTTTGCTTTTCCTTTCTTTTCGAACTGTTGCTTTGATCATCAGCCGTTGGTTGGGTCATTTAGGGCTCAAACCTTCTCGAGGTTTCTCTTGATTGCTGGTTCTTCTGTGGTTTAATATCAAGATTTGATTTTTACACGTGGGGTTGGGTTAGAATTGAAATGTTATGAAAATAATATGCTCCCTCGTAACCTTGAAGATCTTCAAGTCCTCAGGTTTGTTTTTTTGCCTTTTGGGTACTTTTGTTTTCAATAATATGCTAATGGTACATCTCTTATGCCTTTTGGGTACTTTTGTTTTCAATAATATGCCAATTGATAAACATATGCAGATCATGTCAATCCTCATGCAATCCCAACAACAATTTTCTGATCTCATTTCAAATGTATTTGATTTTATCTTGTGATCTTCGTTATATTTGTAGATTCATATACATGTATAAATTCAATGTAAAGTCACTCATGATCAATGCAATACAATACAATTACATTCTCAATCACTTTCATTCTTCTGTTCTTTCAATAAGAATAATAAGTATTGTTTCAGTAATATTATAATACGAAGTAATAAAAAATTAATGATTAAATTTCTTATCGAATGTTGAATTGCAAATTGTAATTTTAACTTTATTTCTTAATGTAACATAAAAATTTATTTTTTTTTAAAATTAAAAATGAATTTAAATTATAGTTAAACTAAAACGACGTTACAACGAGCTCAAGGCTTTAATCCTATCATCATATGGCTATATGATCAAAGAACCAAACTTACCTACGGAAGATAGTATGACTATCAGCATACTAGACAGCAACAACAAGATACAATTATAGGCATATTTAACATTACTGGTATTTGGGATTTTGCTTTCTCTTCCTAGCATATTTCCTTTTTGCATATTTGAATTGCATGCAAAAATCACCAAGAATTTTTGGGACATGGTCTATTGCTAGTGGGATATCACTGTCCTTTGTTTGTTTGATGTCCCCTGTCTCTTGATTATTAGTTAGCTGAACAGTTGCGAATGGAGACACCATGTTGACCCAATCCCTCTGACAGTGCTCCAAATAATGGGAGGTAAAATCATTCGTTCCATGGTCTAGATTCTCCTTATTGTCTGCATTGGATTTGTCAAGAGTTGTCTTTCCCTGGGAAATGTGTTTGTCAACTTGTTCAATCCTCAACCCAACTAGTTGAAGACCATTTGATTGCTGCTGCATCGTTTTGTCAATATCTGCATCCACCTGTTCTGTTCTACAATTGTTTGTCACCATTATTCTATCACCTTCAGGCACCATTGTTCTATGCTCAAGGGAGATAATAACCTATGCTACTTCCACTGTCCTGTTCTTAGAGGGGGTAGAAATATCAATAGCCTCATCATCATTTCCTTCCTTTTCAATAGCCAACTGTAGAGAGTTTGTCACCCTAACCAAATTATGCGATTTATGCATACTAACAGGCATTATACGCTCTTCACCACAAACAACAATAACTTCATTAACTACTTACTCACAATGAACCATTCCAGTAGCACCCGTCATTAATTCACCATGCCAAGCTGATTGGAAAGTTTGACCAGTGGGGTCCATTTCTTAGAGGATGTATTCAGTTGCCAGGGGTAGGAGATGCACAATTGTTTGCTAAGTTCACCAGTATTAGTTATACGTATAAGAGGCAATTGATCAGGAAATGGTGATGCTTTAGGTATTTCGATACATACCTTAGCATAGCCGATCCTCTCCATTCATGTCGTTTGGGAATCCATGCATACAGGTTTTCCCAGAGAGCTAGTAAGAAAACTCAACCCTTCAATTGTCCAGAACTCCGACGGCATCTTGTGGAATTGCACCCAAATTGGAAGCATATCTATGGTATCCCGATTGAACTCCATGCCCGGCCTCCACTTTTGCACGAACATCGGTTGATCCCCGTTGTGCCAAGGTCTCATTTCAACTAATTCGTCTAAGTTGGAGGCTTCATATAATTTGAATAAAAAAAACGTCATCCTCTATTAACATTACCCGTTCTAGTCCTTTTTGGCTCCAACATGTTTTTGCCCATGCGTTAATGACTGGAAATGCAAGTCGTTTAGACCAAAAAAACCCATTAATGTAGAGGACCAAGCCCTCATGCTTGCTTGAAGGAGCTTTATCGAAGGTGTAATGATGTTGTCTTTAAACACACTATGGTAGTGTTTTAATACACCTTTATGTTGTATCTTCGGGAAAAGTTGCCGCCAATCTGCCCCTACTCTTGGTTTGTCTCACCTTCTTGTTGGGGTTGGTACCACTGCAATTGTTGATGCTTTCATCTTAAGAGACTCCATGGAAAGAGTAGGGAAGTCCTCGTTGGTGAATGAGGGTTCACCTTGCTCCGTATGGGAGGCCTACCATGGAGGCTGAGGCCTCTGTCCTTGAGAATCAGTCAAAGAAGGTCGGTGAAACGAAGGAGACAAGAGAAAGGTAAAGGTAGAGAGAGGTCAAAGCAATTTCTCTCTCCTTGCTAAGGAGCTCATGTGAGTCGTCGCAATAAGGTGGGTTGTTAGATTTGGAGGTGTGTCGCTCTTGCTGCTCTGGGTCACACCTCGCTCCTCTCGCGCCTCTTCAAACCAATGAAATCCTTACTTCACACTGTAGTATCACCATATACTGCAATTCTTCTAGGAATTCAAATTCAGTATAATTCATTTTCTGTAGTTTTGTAAAATTTTCTTTCTTTTTCTCACACATTTTTGCGTCTCTATTTTTCTATATTCTTTTCTTTTTCTTATTTCACATGTCCTTTCTACTTAGATGAAGTAAAAAATTCTCTCAAACTCAATCTGAATATTACAAAAAAAACAAATTGAAAATTCTTAATTGACTTAAACAACTAATTTTCTTATGCTATTGACTTATACTTCCAAATAAGATTAAGATAATTCTATCTTTTTCTGATCCAATTCTTCCACTTCCATGAACCCTAATTAGATTCAAACATGATATACTTTTTTGTTATTAGAACTCTTCCAGAGTCTCTCGAAGAATTTCTTACTAACTTTTTGGCAAGTAGTGACATATATTCACTTTGTAAGAACAAAATTAAATGATAATATGGTAAACTCGGCAACATTATACCCCTCGCAAGCAAGGCTTTGTAAGAAAGAAATTTATAAGTGCTACTTATAAAATAAGTTCAAGTCAAACAAAGAATAATTTCAGGCTCTCCAAGGGCAACTTTATTTGTAATAACTCAAGAATCAATACACTGAAATTGGAGATGAAATTTATTGGTAGTGTTTATCTTAAGTATATTTACTAATTTAAAATTTTTATATTCGAATTATAATTAAAGAGTTATTTCTCACTATTAATTTAAATAATAATAATAGATTGGAAATAGAGAAACATAAAATCTATAAATATTAATTAAATCAAATTTTAAATTACTAATTTATTCAAAATGCATAATTTACCATATATTAATCAATAATAATTTATTGAGTGTTTATACTTAAAAAGTTAATAATTATAATTTTCATTCCATATAAAAAAAATGTTGAGGTAGAGATAGACTTTATGAACAGTTGGTGCTAGAGTTGTCAATGCCAGAGGTGTTGAAGTTGACATGGGAAATTCAGTCCTAGTCTTTGAGAATGATTTTCCTGGAAAAAAAAAAAAGAGTAGCTATTGGCATATTCAATGGAGCTTTGGTTCTCTCTGCATGTCTTTATTTTGGGACACACATACGGGGAAGGCTAACATAGTATCTAACATAGCCTTAGTTATATTGCCTTGGAAAATCCGAAGCTAACATTCTTTTAGTTGTTTGTACGTACAGAATTGTCTATTAAAGACCTGTAAAATATACAGGCTCAAGGGTTTTTACGACGAAAAAGTTTTTGGCTAAATTAGACCTGTGACATTTACTATTTAGAGTTATTTGCCTATTTGTGATAAAAAAAATATTGACTTTATTTATTTTTAAAAATTAAATTATTTTATAATTAAAAATTTTAAAATATTTATTTTATATAATCTTAATTACGTAAGATTAAGACACGTAAATAAATCGATTTATTTTGTACTGTCAGATGAGTCTTCTCTTGATATTGAATGTGTTCTTCACTTAACGGTAATTTTTATTTATATTACATTGTTTTTTTCTTTTTTGAGAAATTAAAATTTTCATTAATATAAAGGATGTACATAAAAGCGTAGTAGACGATCAAAGCCAACTGAAGACAATTGGGTTTGAGTGCCCCAAGCAAACTACTTTACCCATTTTCTCGTACAAATCCAAACAAAATAGTGAATAAAATCCTTAGACATTTAGGACAAAACTACCAAGAACCTTTCGCTACTTCTCGAAACGAAATTCCCAATTCGGATCAAGCCAGTTGGTGATAGGGCGACGATAAGATTTAGATGGAACTCGGAGTTGAGGATGAAGTCTCTTCGTATCAGACAACGGGAGGTACGAAGAGAATATCGAACCCAGGTGATGTAATATACTCGTACCAAGGATCTCGCTTGGTGGATACATTGATGACCTCCCTGCAATTTGCAGGTATCCGGAGCCCATCTTCTATAGAGAAACATGGTGTCGCTCAGAGAGGAGAGGTCGAAGACAAAATGCTCCTACAACTTTCGATCGAGGTACCCATCAGGTTAGTCCCCAGCCTAATTATTTTCCGATACTGGTATGGATCTGAGGATCTGAGCAATAAAATAGGTTTATATTACATTGTTACTAGCTACTCCACATGGTCTTTTTGTTGAATTTTAGGTATCAGATTAATCTCTTGTAACCTTAGTACGCTGATAAACTTTCTGAAAATACAAAATAAACACTACATACAATGGCCACAATCAAGCAGTCTGCATTGAAAAATATGCCACACACACGAACGAACGAACGAAGGCACGCACACACACATGCTCGGTCAAAGAAATAGGCGCAATAAATATAAACTGGGTACATTCCGGGAACGAATGCATGCGAATATATGTTACACCTCCCTAGTCCTGCAGAGTAGGGAATTTGCAAGTGGGCGTTTCTTGCAGAGATCGAATAGGTGTACCTCCAGGACGTCCACCGCCTGCCATGTTAAATTAATCGGGAATGCTTCTTCTTGGCTACAAATTGAAAATCATGGTAGACATAGAAGATAAATATATGTGAATATGCGAGGAATTACTGAACCATAATGTATGTCTATTGAACTTAATAAGGGGCAAGCACTACGCATCAGAATATTTAAGGGAAACAAGACTTTAGCCAACCTGTTGTTCTTTCTGTGGCACTGGGAGGGTTCCATACTTTGACATAATTGATATTTGGGTGAATAATTGAGAATGAACCAATTAGGTGTTTAGGTAATTATATTTGGTTGGGTCAGCTGTGCTAGGCCCAGGCCCATCTCCACATGACCACGGCCCATTCATAGGAGTTAACCTCCCATGCAAACACAATGA
>JANITX010000210.1:4106341-4117873 GCA_027564395.1 Erythroxylum ulei | reverse complement strand
ATTTTGGGTGAGTTTTGCGAACTCAATGAGTGACCATCATCGATGGCTCACCCAGTCACATAACATATAATTCACATCATTTATCTAATAATCACATTGGATCACATACACTTAACCAATCATTTCACGTTTTACATTTAACACATTATAATCCTTCATATCATGCATATGTAGTGCACATGAAACCCAGTTTTCATTTTTTACTTTGTTGTGACCGAGTGCCTAAAATGTCCCATATCCATTGTAAATACTGGAGTCATTGATAATTGTCTCGTATCCATTTGGGATACCGGGCTCATTAATTATTGAGCCTGAGGCTCTATTGTGCATAACTGAGCTTAAAGCTCTTTTCACGTTGGCTACTATGTGTCATAAGTACCTTTATCTTTCATGCATTCATGTAGTGAAATGCATCAGTCACATATGATCACTTATTCACTTTCATATATCATCAGACCTTAGTTCGGTACTCAACATTTATGTTTAGAAACACTTTGTGATCATGCATTCATGTCATTAAGCATTTAGTTTGTCACATTCACATACAATTAGCACTTCAATATTACATTTAAGCATCAGAAGCCTCAGACCTTCACTATCCGGAATCACACAATCCATTCACATCTTACTTATAATCACTCAAGTCATAACATAAACAAAACAAACAATAAGGTAAGACCATCTAGGTTTACTTACAGTACGCTTTAGATTAGCATTTGCTTCCAAGTTCTGGAAACGTTTGTATGCGGACGATTATCCTGCACATCCAAATTATGCAATATACACATTGCACACACACACATTAATAACTTTGCACAATTATAAGTATTCGTTTATGCACAAATATGGAATATGCACAATGCATGCTCAATGACAATCCTGGGTATATTATCAAATGTCACATCATATCCCAATTCTCATTTTATAACTCAATTACTTATCATTTCATTGTTAGCATTCTTTGATCTTATTATTAATTTCTTATTCACTATAATTTGATACACTTTACTCCTCTTCTTGGAATCACAACCTCAATCATGTCAATATCTTTATTCCCAAACAAACTCTTACCTTTGGTACTTTGATATCAACACTTCATTCACTAATGTTATTCCAATTACAAGATTACACATTCCAATCTCTCCTTTCTCCTTATAAATTTCTCTAAGTTTCCAGACCTTCGGGCCTATTTTCCATGATGAATTAGACAATGCAAACAATGTAATCTGGAAAGACTTTCTTCTAGAAAAAAGTTTCCCATTGTCTTAAGTTTCTAATGACACCAAAATCATTCAATTTGGTTTAGAAAACCAAAAGTTATAGCTCAAACATTTCTAGACTATTCTTATACTAAACAATACACTATACTCAATTTCCATCCAGAAATTGAAAGTCTTAGAGACTATATCAAAATTTGACTTCTTCATATAATTTATCACACTATTTCTCTAGTTTACTCAAATCAAAAATCATTTCTCTAGTCTACTCCAAATCAAAAATCATCTCATTTAGATGACTAAAGATCAAGAAATAACCAAAATACCCTAGCATGTTTAGTGGTATCATACCAGTTTATACTATTCCAACAAATTTCCTCACATTCATTCAATATAACTTTTTGAAATCAATTCATAATGCTACCAATTTTTATTTAACAATAGAAAAATGTGTTAGAAAACTATTGCTTCAAGAATCACTTCATTCAGAGGTCATGTTACGAAGTTATGGACAAAAGAATTAAACATGCTCATGTCCTCAATCAAGTTGTACCTATCTCGGGACAATTGACAAAACTTTCACTAGGGATATTGGCTTAAGGTTGTCTTTAGATGGTTTCGAAGAGGACTTCTATATCTATAACTTTATGAAGAACTCAAACCGATCTTTTGTTATTTGGAGGGTCAAAACATAGGTCGTGTGAAACCATATGTGCAGACCGTGTAACCCACGGGTCTGGCAATTTTTCTGCATCAGGAATACATGGCCAATTTGAATATACACAGCCTGACCGTGTAACCTTCGGGTTTAACAAAAATTTTCAGTCTCCAGGACCCCTACAATGGATCCTAAATCCATTCTAAAGTCCCTTTCACTCTTAATCTTCCCAAATTCACCTATTCTAATTCAATATCACTTCATAACAATTCATACACCAATTAGATTTCATTAACTCTCAAATCTCAACTCTAAACTCATTTGATTCATCATCTTAAATGGATAACTTCTTTAAATATACCTAATTTCAACTCAACATAATCCATACACAATTCACATTCCCTACTTAATCATAAACACTTAAAAATATAACACATTCTTATACACTTAAAACAGAACACAACATATACATTCATCCACCAATGTACTGCACCGCACCCAGTTCTCAACTTCATGACAAATTTTGAGACTCTTAAAGATAGAATTTAAATTCAATGTCTCATCAAAAATGCATCTATATGTCTCTAGTCTAGTCTAAACAAAGAATCAACACATTTGGATAACTACAGAAAAAGTTATGACTAAAACATAGGAGCATATTTAGAGATCATGTTGCTGCTAAATTTTATAGATCAACTACCAATTTTGTTTCCAAAGCTTACCCTAACACAACTCAAACAAAGATCACATTTTCTTCTCCCTCTACTCCTCATTCTCAACTCCATCTCAACTCATTTCTACACTCATTCATTAACACAAACAGGTCATAAACAAATTTCTATACTCATTAACTTCCAATTCTTATTAAAACATCCTTCTCACAACCAATCTATCTTAAAACAAATGTAGCATAACTTATAGTTTTTTACTCATCATATACAATATCAATCATCTAAAAAGAACTCCTAACCCATTATTTAGAATTTATATGAAACAGAACATCAATATATACATATATATATGTTCGTTTCTTCACCAACATTTTAGAATATACAAAACCCCTTGTCATGATCATTCAACCTCCAAAACATTTCTATAAATCATTAATCATCAATAAAAGCAAGAAATTTACACACCCTTCACCATTCACGACACCCACATACTCAAAACACCATTTCATGATATTAACCTCTAACTATCATCACAAATGGTTCAATTAATCAAACCCATAAAATTAAAACACTTGATTTAGATTCAAAATCTTCAAGAATACCAAAAAACCCTAGCTTCATCAACAACCCATGATTATCATCATCTTGAGATTTGGAAGGCTTGGGTTTCTAGTGAGAATGGAAGAGAGAGCAAGGTGAAAGAAGAGTAAGTAAGAGATGAGAGAGCTAGGTTTAGTGTGGGTGGAGATTGGAAACAAAATGACATGAAGAAGAAGAAAACCAACGAAGAAGAAGAAGAAGGAGAGAAGCTATGAAAATGAGGAAAAGAACAAAAAATCAACACTTACTTGGTCTTCTCATATGAAAACATCTTGAGACCAAACCAAAAAGGGGTGATCTTTAAAAATTTAAGGGTTAGTGGACATAAGGCATTGTTTGGCAAGTGATATTAGTCACTTGCCACATGTCCAATTCCTAAAGCATTAGAATAGGTTCTTTCATTTAGCTAGTCCAATGAATTTCAATTTCTACTCCAATTGTCTTCCAAATTTTCAATATCACTTTTTAATAAATCCTAAAGTCTTTTATCAAAATTTCCATTGGCATTGGACAATAATTTCTACTACCATTTAATAATTGTTTTGCCACTTGGCATTTTTCCTAGTCCAAAAATTTAGGAATTTTCCTAAATTTCACCACAAATTCTAAATCTCTAAATATACTCTCCAAATTAATTTTCAACACATAAAAACCACAATTCTTAATAAAATCACATTATAAACAATTATACCCAGAAATTGTCATTGAATGCATGTACAATTATTTTTATGTCCAAAGATTCAATGTGCATGAGCATGAAATGTGATTTCTATTTCCTATGTAATATCTTACATTTACTATTTTAGCCTTAACATAGGTAATGGGATGTTACAACTGTCCCATCCTTAAAAGAAATTTCATCCTCAAAATTTTTATTTGATTGATCAGGAAGGTAGGGGTATTGTTTCCTTAATTACTCCTCCATTTCCCATTTAACTTCACCATTCGAATAATTTCATCTAATTGACCATAATCAATGTAATTAATCCTCCTCTAATCATTTCTTCAGGTATCACATTATCTTAGCAATTTCCTCAATACGATTCAGATTATTCCAAAATTTGACTTCACAAGCCGACAATACATCTTTGTTAGGCCATATCATTATTTCTTAACATACTCACATATCACACTTTATAATTCTGAGACATCTTTATTAAGAATACAACTCATAATTTCTAGTCTTATGCTCTCAATAAATTCATATAGACCAATACAATTTGAGCTTAGTTTATCCCTTTTTCTTGTCTGAGCACATCTTTATGTCAATCTACGCACACCTTAGCAAGGTGCTACTTTTAGAAATATTTCATCTCTCGCTTAGTATTTCAAATCTCTTTATTGTTAATACACTTAACTCTTGTGTCTATCTCACTATATTTCATAACTTCAATGTTGTCCCACCAAATTTATTCTCCTTTTATGAGCCACTTAATTTCTAGTATAAATTCATTTCACTCAACAATAGTATCTCGAATCAATTCTGGCCTTCAACCCTTTTGTATGGGTGAACATCTCTTTTTGTTGTATAACGCCTTATATAGTATTGTAATGATATCACAGTAATCATGATTGATATGCTTAAAGTCAATTAGAACTATACCTTAATCTCATATTCCTATGAACCCCAAAAATATAAGCTTTAATCATATCTCCAATAATTAGGACTGCTGGCAATTTGAACATGCAGTTACAAGTTTCTACATCCTTAGCAATTAAGTACTATTTCGACGTATTCCTATTGAGATGTATAGCTTAGGTTGTTACTTATGCTTTCTTTGATAACATCTTTGCTCACTCATCTTTATCGGGTACACGTCCTATTCATTTCAATCACAAAGTAACATTTTTCCTATTTGAACTTAAAATTCAGATCCGTTCTCAGTTCCTCATTAAGATTCACAATTTCATAATTCTCAATTTGGGCTTTGTTAATCTTTTCCTGTGGAACTGATCTTAAATTCAATAGCTAATAATACTTTGATTTGCCTAAAATTCAACTCGACATTTTGTGCTCTTTATTGCACTTGGTTTGGTAACCTCAATATCTAAAATCGTGCTATTTAGTTATTAAATTTTCTGTTCAATACATCAGATTCCAACACGAGCTTTACTAGGAATTACACATTTACAAATGAAAATCCTCAAGTAACTCTATTCATATCAATCATTATTATTAGAAGAAGATTTTTTTATGTGCTCTGTTTCTATTCACTATGGGTGTATGCATATACGTGTGATCTGCGGTTTGTCTTTAGGTTATTCCTTTAGAAAACGAATCAAAAATATAATTCCAAGGATTCCATTCTAGAGTGCAACCTCGGGTCATCTCACTTAATCGGAACCTAATGCGAATGATCTAAGCTAGCCTAACTGTCAAGAAATGCAAACTAAATTGTTTAGGAGGGGGTTTTGGATTTTTTTGATAATACTAACTAAATTTAACTAATTGAAAGAAAAGTATATAAAAAAGGTATTTTTGGATTTTTAGGAAAAGGAAATTGAAAACACAAGCGATGGTCAAATATGATAAAATCCTCTTGAAAACGAGCATTGGCTATCATGTTTCAAACAAATCTTTTTGGGAGCAAAAATCACTAAGTTTTGAAATGATAAACCTTAAAGAACTCTTTAAGTCCAAGGTTTTAATCAATGACCTCTATTTCTCAAAACCTTGTTAAATGCATCTTAGTGTGTGTAATGGATAAGTTAATATAAGTGGTCAATTGGGATCAAGCAACTTCTCAATATCAAACACAACTAGCTAGATAAAAGAGAATTAACACAATCACCAAAATGACATATATGAGACTTCATATATTAAAGATCCAAGTTCTACATAAACACATCCATAACAAAATACATTGTTCAACACTTGATTAAACTATAATCAAGAAAATCTAACTACAAGGGATAAATCCTAACTCAGGAGTTCATAACAATGTAGTTAAACACAACAATGTAAAAACTACTCCCCTTTGAAGCTCATCGAACTCAAGCCATCCCTACATCTTCAAGAGGAAATGGTGCTTAGCCAAGCATCATTTCGGGAGCACTCATACCTACAAATACACCGACAATATCCATGGCAGCAGCAACAAATGATGAAGGTGACGATGAAAAATGGATAGAAATGATGGATGAAGGTCGAGAGTAAGAGAGATGAGAGGTGTGTGTGTTCGACTCCTGTAGTGTGTTGTCTGCCGTCTCTTTTTGTAACATAATTTAGTAGGTTTTTAAGTGTAGGGTCGATGGGTCGGGTCGAACAGTGAGAGATTTTTCTAAATATGGTTCGTGTTTTCGACGGTTGCCGCAGCATACTTTTCTCGAAAGGTTTTTGCTCTTTGCTAGATTCTTCGCCGCGGCGAACTTTTCCCGAAAGTTAAGCCTGGATTCTTCGTGTTTTGCTGCGGCAACAAGTATACTTAGCCGCGGCGAACATCCTGTAGCGCCTTTGCTCTTGTTGACTTCACTTCAGACTCCCTTCTCCTTGAGGTTCCTACAATGACAATAGTCATTTGCAGTATCAATTGTTCTCAGAAAAAATTAATAGTGTAATTAATATCAATTTGTAACAATTTTTACTATCAAGTTGCATAAAATAAAAGTACATACTCAAGGATTAATTTAAGCATAAAATCAAGAATTAGGAGTCAAAAAGTATAGTAAAAGCCATGAAAGTATCGCTAATTTATTTAATAAACTTAGGCTCAATCAATATGGCATACACATACGCGATAATAATGAGTTTTGCAAATTAATATGACTATATATGCATTCATTGACATGTTCCAGGTATAAGTGAATGTTAAATACGATTAAAATGTGAATTGTGAATTATTTACATTGAAAATTTATGTGGAGACTATTAGTATTATTTTGAAATTTTTGGTAAATTTTAGCAAATTTTCGAAAAGTTGGGGCATATTTAGACTAGTAATTAATTGACAATAGGGTCAATCATTGTGGACAAATGGCATAGTTTATTAATGGACAAGTGGACGAATAACTAAGAGACATATGGACTAATTAATTGGTGATATATGACAACTTAAAGTGTGGATAAATGGCAGCATATGAGGTTTATACATGGCATACATGCCTTAAGACAAGTGCCTTGGCCAAATTATGACACCTAGCATCTAGTAAAGAAAGTTACAACAAGGATAGTTCTGCAATTTTCTCTTTTGTTCTTCACCTTATTCACAGAAATTGCATCCTTCTTCTCTTTGAAATTGTGGTTATACTCTAGCCCAAATTACTACAGAAAAGCTAGATTTTAAATCCTCACAAAATAGTCAAAAAACTAGTCCAACGTAGTTGTCATATTGTTGTCCACCTTGAGTTTGTAATGAATCATGCATGAATAGAGGCTTCAAAAATCTGAAGTTGCGAGCTGAAATTGGAAGCTTAAAAAGGAGGTAGCAAACCTGATCTTTATGTATTTTTATTAGCATAAGAATAATGTTTGAATCGAACTGAAATGCATGCGATATTGGTGAAGAAGAATTGCTGGAATATGTTAGCTATAGTGTTTTCTCTAAACATCCTTTGTTCTTTATGTTATAACTTTTTCTCCTGACATCTAAACGACATGAAACTTGAACCAATAGACTCCTAAGACATTTTTCATTCTCTCCATAAAAATTTAGATCCATCTGAATTGATTCAAAAAAGATTGATTGACTCAAAGTGAGGGTATGTATTGGAATATTATAAACTGGAGATATTATAGTGAACATGTCTCAGTATTTTGATTATAACTTAATCCTTATATCTCCAAATGAGATGATTTTTTATTCAAAATAAAATAGAAACATTTTTTTACAAATGTTAAGAAGAAATTGAATTTGAATTCTATATTTAAGGATCTTTAAAATTAGATTGAAAGTGAGTCTTGGCTTCAACTGTAGCACTACCAGGAACAGAAATCATATCCTGTTGTTATTGAATAAATCGTATTGATGTAGGCCAAATCAGTCAAAGATGTCTTCACAAAAGTTATAGAGTTTGTAATTTTTGGATATTGGAATTGAGAGTTGTGAGGTGTACAACTTGAATGCTTGATCATGCATTAGCCAAAATTTCAAATGTACACAGTCTGTGATATTTTGAGCATAACTCATAGAATACTAAACCAAATTGAATGATTTTAGTGTCATTAGAAACTTAGGACACAGACGAACAATTGTCTAGAAGAAAGTGCTACAGAAATATATCATTTTCTTGATATTATTGATCATGCAAAGTTGACCTGAAAGGATGTTACTAGAAAAATCTGAAATGATCAATTAGGTTACGAAATTAATTTCACAATGTTTTATTCTAGTCGAAACCCTAAGTAAAATGATAATTATGAGAGTTTTGATATATGAATGATATGGTGATAAGGATCACAATAGGATACCCGGGATTATCATTGAACATGCATTATGCATATTTTCTATACATAGATGTGTATAAAGGAATACTTATACATTTGTGCAAAAGGGTATGTGTGTGTGTGTGTGTGTATTCTGATTCGCAATGATTATATGATGTATCATGTTAATTTGAGTATTTGGAATATACGTATTCTAAATGAATATATGTGAAATATGTGATTTTCTATATTTGACCTGGCTGAAATCATCAACGATGGTTCACTCATTGAGTTCGCAAAACTCATAAAAATTGCAACATGACTTTTTAGGTTTCGAGGAATTATTCAGTTAGGCTAAGTGGAGTATAGCCACTGAGATTAGATATGAATTAAGGGTCGGGATCAGTTTGCAACTGCCTATGTCTTTAATGATTTTGCGTTTTTGAATTATATTCCGTAAGAATTGTACAAAGTGTATGTGAATGAGTTGGTAATGAAAGGATATTATGATTGCAAGTATTTTGTATCTAAAATGGGCCCAAGTGACTATTGTAACACTTATGGATGGAAATGTTTTTAAACAAAGTGGGCTTGATTTGATTAATAATTTTTGCATACGTGTATATTGTTTTTAAAAAAATTTGTAACGAGTTTTGACTGAATGATTATTCTAGCATGCCATCCTTGCGAGGAATGTACTTGGATATCACTTAGGATGTCGAGTACGTATCCTGCGAGAGTGAGGTGCTACACCAAAAAATCACTAATAGTCCACATCAAAGCCGCTCTCAACACAAAAAATTTTTCCAGAGACACATATGTATGAACACCATATTTCCAAAGATGCTGCAATTCAAATATCAATGGTTGTAAAAATATATCAATTTTATACTTTGGATTTGTAGGCCCTGGCATAATCACTGTCAAGAACATATATGTCTCTTTCATACACATCCATGAAGGCAAATTATAAGGAGTAATTATGATTGGCCATGATGAATATTGCTGACCGTATTGACCAAAAGATTGAAATCCATCCGTCGACAATCCCAACCTAACATTTCAACTTTCAGCTGCAAACTCAAAACGGTGTCATTGAAATGTTTTCATGCCAGTGTATCCGATGGATGAATCATTATTTCATCTGCTTTTTCATGTTCATTATGCCATCTCATGTGAGATGTAGTAACATCAGAAGTATATAGTCTTTGAAGTCTCGAGGCTAGCGGGAAATAATACATCCACTTCCAGGGTACTAATCTTTGTTTCATAAAACGCTTTCTAGGCTTGAACCTAGATTGACCACAAAATTTGCACTCTTGTAATTACACATCATCTCCCCAATACAACATACATCCCAATTTGCAACAATCTGTTGGACCCCGTTTCCGAAGTCCAACATTCGGAATCATAAAAGCATGGAGGACTCATTTCTTATAACTTACTGAGCATAATCGGAGAACTTCCAATTGGAATTTCAAACCGACCTCTTCAGAACATTTGTTCCCAATTGAATTACAATTCTAACGACACCAAAAACACTCAATTTGGTTTAGAAATGAAGAAGTATTGGCCAAAACACTTTCAGGCTAAAATTTAACCATGATTGAATACTACACCCAAATTCACTCCCGAAATTGAAAGTCTTAAGACCTAAATTGAAATTCAATTCCTTCAGATAATTTGTAGCTCCATGACTCTAGTTTAATTTGAAAAAAAAATCAATTCAATCGGACCTCTACAGATCAAGATATCGCCAAAATAATAAAGTATATTCAGAAAATATCCAACTTATACTCTTTTAATCGATCCTCTCACTTTGATTCAATCCATCTTTTTCAAAATAATATCAACAGATATAAATTTTTATGTAGAGGTAGAGAATTGTCGTAGGAATCCACCGCTTCAAAAATAGGGTCAATCAGAGATCGGACGAAAAAGTTATGGTGAAAAGAGTGGAGAGAGGTTGGATCGGCCAAAATTTGAAAAATCGGCCGCGTACGCGCGCGCACGAGCGCTTGCGCTGGCGAGGACCTCGCCCTCGCGAGCGCCTCGCACTCGTGAGCGCTGCACCTCCTCTTTCGACATTCTAACTTCTAAAACTTATAACTTTTGATCCGGAACTCCAAAATTTACAAATTGGGTATCAATGGAAAGATAAAATTAAGATCTACAACTTCCATAAAGGACTTAAAAGCAATTTCTGTCTTTAAAGAGGTCAAAAATCCATGCAAAATTGGTTGATCGACAAGCTATCCTGAACAGCATCATAACTTCCAAATATCATATCTTTCTACTCTATTGTCCAAAAATTTTATACTTTATAACAATGGAAGATAAAAAGACAAATTACAACTTTCCTGAAGACCTTAAGAACAATTTCTAATTTCATGAGGGTCAAAACTTCAATCAAAGTTTCTATCCTGATCAACTCTTCCTAAACAACTTCCAAATTTTAATTGATCATAACTTCCAACCCCGATATCGAAAAATTCCATACTTTATAGCATTAGAAAGCTGGAAATGTAAGCTACAACTTTCATTAAGACCACTTTGGCTAATTCCATCTAGATCGGTACAGTATTTCCGTTAAAAATTTCTAAACATTCCTACACTTAGGATGGCTTACCAACACATCAACTTCACATATTCACCCATTATCACAGCAAACCAACAAGCTATTCTAAAGCAAACCAACAAGCTATTCCAAAGCAAATACCCAACAGCAAACTCAACAAGGAACTATAAGTGCGTACACAATTCTCATTCACAAAAGTCATACACAATCTCATATAATATCTATAAATAACACAATCATACACAAATGGAGAATCCTTGAATTCTCAATCTCAGTTCCAATCAAAATAAATGTTCATGCATAGCTTTAATTACATATCAACATGTCCATCATGAACTAAGCAAAAAATACAAAATACATGAGATGCTTAATGTTTGATATGCTTGTAAAGCTATCCAAAAGGCTAGTCACTAACTTAGTACAAAAGTATCTAATGTCTTGGAGTT
>JANITX010000210.1:4065658-4084057 GCA_027564395.1 Erythroxylum ulei | reverse complement strand
CGAAATACATGCATATATGAAAGGAATACCTCATATATTATTAACAAATCATAATGTTAATACATGAATCACATATGCCCATTGGCCTAGGGCACACTACTAACAAATAATTATCTGTAAAGCTAAATAAATTTGACTTTTCACCATTATTTTAGAACAACCTATAACTAGCAGTCCCTTACAACAAAAGATTCTTTTTGTAGCTAAGAGATGAATGTCCTTTGGACATTCCATGAATCTATTTATAAGATTTACAATATGTATTATGTTAGGTCCTATTGTGGTTAAATATATCAAACTTCCTACAATTTGCTTGTAAAGCGTGTTGTCAATCTTCCTTCCTTCAGAATTTCGAATAAGCTTTAGAGCTGCTTCAATAAGAGTGCTAATAGAATTACAATTTTTCATTTGAAACCTATCCAAAATTTCTTGTGTATATTTCCTTTGAGAAATAAAAATTCCACTTGTTGATTGCATCATGCTAAAAAAATAATGCACCTTTTTAAGATCAGACACATCAAATTCAACTATCGTAGACTCTTTAAATTTGTCAAACATGGCACTATCATTTCCAGTAAAAATAAGATCTTCCACATATAAGCAAATAATGGGCAATTCCCCTCCACCTCCAATCTTAGTAAAAATTATATGCTCATATGGACATTTTTTAAACCCTTCCTTAGAAAAATAATTATTTATACAACTATACCATTTGTGCGGAGCTTGTTTTAGTTCATATAATACCCTTTTGAGTTTATAGACCTTATTTTCTCTTCCAAGCTTTATATAACTGGGCGGCTGATTAGCAAATACATGTTCTTGAAGATCACCATGCAAGAATGTTGACTCCATATCCAATTGAAAGATAGGTCATGAATGTTGTGCTGCTAATGCAATCACCACTTTGATCATCTCATGTCTTGCAACAGGAGCAAAAACTTCTCTATAATCCATCAAAACTCTTGCTTATAGCCCTTAGTAAAGCATGCCTTATACGTGTCAACTTCTCCATGCTCCTTAAATTTCGTCTTCTACACCCACTTGACACTAATTGTCTTGTACCCCAACTCCCAAATGTTGTTTAATTTAATGATTACAATTTCTTCATCCATCGCCTTTCTCCATTTTGATTCTTTAATAGACTCTTTGAAATTTGTAGGATCACAATTGGAAAATAGAGCAAAATGTGTAAGTGGTTCTCATATTGGTAAATTCTAGTTACCTCATAATTAGCCATCTATGCACGTCTTTTTCTAACACGTTGAGATCGTTCTTCGTTTTCTGCTGTTGTTGCCAAGCTTGAAACATCTGCTAGGCCGTTTGGTGGAATTTGTTAATCATTTTCTATATGTTGCTACATCATCTATTCGTTAACTCTGTCAAAGTTGGCAAGGATTTGTTGTTCAGCGACATTATTGTTCCATGGCCAAAAACTTTCTTATTAAAAACTGCATCATAACTGATAACAATTTTCCTAGTGATAGGATTGTAAAACTTATAAGCTTTTGATTGATCACTAACACACACAAAAAAAGCATTTCTCTCCTTTATTATCTAGCTTTGTCCTCTTCTAGTCCAAATTTCTTATCAAAAAATGCATCATAACTGATAGCAATTTTCCTAGTGATGGGACTGTAAAACTTATAAGCTTTTGATTGATCACCAACACACACAAAAAAGCATTTCTTTCCTTTTCATTTAGCTCCTCTTCTAGTTCGGAATATGGGCATAGGAAACACACTAAAAAATTTTAAAATGATCTACCATTAGTTTCCGTCTGCTCCATGTCTCTTCTGGTATCATATTTTGAATAGCAAGTATGGGACTTCTATTCAAAGTATGAATGCTTCAATTAACTACTTCATAGAGATGTCAATGAGGTTAGCCCAGACATGACCCAATCCACGGGCTAGGTGGCCCATAGCCTGACAACCACAGGCGGTTTAGGCCGGCCTGACCTAACCTTATATTTGTTAAATTAAAAACGATGTCATTTTTGACATTCCAATCGAGCCTAACAATTTTGGCCCATGGCCTGATCAACCCGGCCTAATGGGCCTGGGCAAAATTGGCATTCCTACTACTTCAAGCCAAAAGGTTTTTGGAATGCCACTCCTTGGCAAAATGCTTTGCACTATATTCAAAATAGTGCAATTTTTCAGCTCACAAAATCCATTTTGTTAAGGTGTGTAAACTATATAGTAAGTTGCTTTCTGATTCCATGGCTCTCACAAAATTTCGTGAATTCTTGTGAGATATTCTCCGCCATAGTCTCTACGAAGAATTTTGATCAAGCTGCCTATTTCTTTCTCAACTAGTATTTTATGATTTTTGAAAGTTGCAAAAGCTTCAGATTTTTCTTGCAAAAAATAAACTTAAGCTTTTCGAATAAAATCGTCAATAAAGGTAATTATATATCTTTTACCTCCATTTGAAGATGAATTTATAAGGCCACAAAGGTTAGAATGCACTAACTTTAACGCATTCTTTACTCTCCGTGACTTTTCTTGTGGAAATTAATTATGATGTTGTTTGTTAACAACACATTCTTCACAAACTTAAATTGAAGTATATATTTGAAGAAGGCCAATTACCATATTTTTCTACTTAGAGTCTTCAATCTGCCGAAAATCAAGTGACTATAATGAAAATGCCATGGCCTTGCCGCATCCTTCAATTTTGCTGTGAAGCATAAATAAGTGGTGCTGTGGAGATAAAGAAGGAACATATGATTAGCATTCATGTTAACTTGAGTAATTAACCTCAAGTTTATATCTTGGATTTAACATACTCAATGATTGATAAGAATTTCATACCCATTTTCTTGCAGTTGATCCCCACTAAGCAAGTTAGTCTTTAAATCTGGAACAAAAAGAACATTAGAGATAGTATGTGTGGACTTTTCCTTGGTTTGGAGAATGACCCTTCCTTTTTCCATAACAGTTACTATGGATTTGTCACCAAACTTGACAATGTTGAGAAAAGATTTGTCTTGGTCAAAAAATGTCTTCTTATCTCTACAAATATGATTGCTGCATTTGATATCTAAATACCATATGTTTTGTTGAATTTCTTCATTCACGTTACACACTATCAAAAGAGACCTCTTCTTGTTTTCTGCAAAGTTAGTTCTTTCTCTATTTTGCCTATTTAAATTAGCTCGAAATTCTGATTGATAATGGACATACCTATGACAATGGTAACATTCAACATTGGACTTGTCTGCTAACTTTGGTCTCTGAGTTATTGAGTGATGGCCTCCTTGTTCTCTTCCTCTTCCTTGAAATTATTTTTTTTTGTTTGCCATGATCATTGCTTCCTCTACCTTTAGCTCTGCCTCCACCTCGTCCTCTATCTCCTTTCGATGTCAAGTAATTTTTTTTTGAGGCCTTTAATACTTACTCTTCTGTCTCTTGTTGGTTAATTTTTTATTTATGAACCAATAAGGAACTTTACATTTCATCAATTGAAAGTTCCTCAATGGCATTACCTTCCTTAATAGAGCAGACAGTAAAATTAAAATTTCGAGTCCTAAACCAAAGAATCTTCTCAACAATAGTTACATCCTCTGTCTTATCACTGTGGATTTGTTTCTTATTAATGACTGCGTCTTGTTAATGATTGTTATAGTATTTTGAACTATGAACGAAGTGCTTGAAGTTACTGTCTCTTTGCTCTTGCAGAAACTTGTTCCTTTTTCATGGAATCTCAAATATGTTTGAACGTGTCCTTGCAAAAAACGCTTTCCAAGATTGAGCAATCAATTGCTTGGAAAAGATAATTTTTGCTTTGAGATCCTTCAAACATTGTACTTTTAGTTATGTTCTTCATGCATCTGTCACTATTGTGTTAACTACTGGTTCATTTATTCCATTGGAGACAACCTGCCAATATTCTTTAAATCTTAAGAAGTTCTCCATTAACATACTCCAATGGTCATAGTGTCCATTGAAGTGTGAGATAGCAAGTTGAACGTAGTCGTCAGTAGCCACAGGGAAAGTTTTTGATGCAAAATAAAATAAAGAGAGTAAAAAAACGTTGCTGCAATAAGTCACTCTATCTCACGATTACTCTTTATTTTCGCTATTTTTATCTCTCTGTACTTACAAGCACTCCCACACTTCCCTCTTTATAATACCAAAGATAAAAAAGAAAGCTATTGTTATACACCCTCTTTTTATCGTGACTTTCTCTAAACTAAGCTCTGATACCATTGATAAATATATAGAGAAAGAAAAAAAAACAAGGGAAATCAAGAACTGAACTTTTGTTACTGTTAACAACTAACACACATTCACAATAAGAAGCTACCCTATTTGTAGAGCTAAACTCAACAAATATATGCTTAAAACTAGGAAGTGCAATCACTAACTTCTAATAAATTGCAACAAACTTCAATAAAACTACGTAAAGCTATGTATTCTCATAAAGCATAGGTAAAACCAAAACAAATCCGAACCAATAAAGAAACAAACTCCTATTGACATGGATAACTAAGAAGTGAAACAAATATTTCCAACATATCCAACAAACATAAAAATTTATAGCATTTAGGTCTTGTTTGGTATAACCAATAATAATGAGGTGAAAATGGGAATGCAACTTTTATTCCCTAACTTTTAATTGTTTAGTTACTAGTAATAGATAAAATAGGGAATAAAAGAATTTTAAACAATTATGAACTTTGATTCCTAAGGTGGGTGTGGCATATTGATTCATATCAAAATATTATAATGAAAATTATATATTATGATCTTTTATATTAATTTCTTTAACAATTTTTTTTGTTTCATTGATTTTTATTCTTAGCATAAAAATCATTAATAATTATTTAAAAATTAAGGATTTTATAAATCCTTGAAATTTTTTGATTAATTATTTATAAAACATAAGATATTTTAGGTAACTTTTTACAAGATAAGTCATATAATAAAAATTTTCTCATTATCATTTTAATATTTAATACCAAATATTAGCGTAAATATTAACTTTGATTAATACTATACTAAACACACAAAATCATTATTTTTATTCCCATTTCAGTTCTACTTTCCATTTTCATTTCTATTTTTTTATTCCTATATGCATTCGTTACTAACTACTAAACGAGACATTACTATTATAACAAACTGAATTGGTTCGATTTTAAACATTAATTATAATCAAAGATAGTTATGAATGTGAATATTAATTTCTATAATTATAAATTTCGTCTCTAATACAAGTTATAACTATAATTTTTTTAATTGAATGATCGTATAAATACTGCCCTGAATTCAAATAAGGGTTTAGGCCATTTGAGAAAATTATACAGAAGATTGAACTCATCTCAATAAAACTAAAATTATTTACATATAAAAGGTATATATAATTTTAGTTTAACTTAGATAATATTAATTTAGAGGGATAGCGAATCCAAAACTATGGAGATTATATGAAAAATCTTTTGTTGTCTTACTTTTTATTTATTATTTAATAATATAAATTTTCATATAATATGCCCAAATCGAATCAGCATAATATGAGTCCAGTTCGATACTATGGTACCTGCACCTTACCTATACCCAAAGATGAATTAGGTCAGGCCTACTCCAACTCAATAAAGATCCAAATTTATTCAATACCCAAACAAAAACCCATTTAATAAAGTCCATCTGGGTCGAGTCCACTTTTTTACTTCTTCTAATTTTGATTTCAACATTTACATTGCGTGCAACTATATATACAATATATATCCATAATTTATATATAAATATATATAACTAAAGATTAAAAAGTCATTTAACCAGTTTAACTATAAAAATCTTAAACTGGTTAACTTTTTAATTTATTTTAATTTTTCAGTTCGGTTTATCTTAAAAACTCTTATTATTAAAAATCGGTAAGCTTATTAATTAATGAACCAATTTTCGTAAACTAATTAATTTTTATAAAATAAAATAAACTAGCTAATTTTTATTTAACAGTCTTTTTTCAATTAAACTTCAACTTTAACAAAGACAATCTTATTAATTAATCCCTTTTCAAAAATTTCAAAATTTTTAAATCTTTATTATATAATAATTTTAACCGTGAATTTTTAAATATTAGATTTTTTATATTATCAAGATAATTTTAGTATTGTATATAACAAACCAAGTTGTAGACCCGAAAGCCTAAGCCAAAATTTACCACTGTAGATGCAAAAAGATTTCAGTCTAAAATCATAGGATTTTCATATCTTCAGGATCTCTCAATAAAGACTCCTAGAGTAATTAGCAGCAAGAAGAGCTGTAGTGTGTAAAGTACTAATAGATCCGATATCCGTAAAGTATTTCCTTATTTAATGTTTGTTATTTTATTTACTGATTTTTGTAGAGTGCCAGTTTTTATTTATTTACTATTTTATTCTGCATCATTTTTTTATTGTCACATTTATATATTAGTTTACCAAAAATAACTCCCCTCTAATGTAAAAATAAGATTGCATGTTATCAAAATTTTTAAATTTTATTCTATTGCGAAACCTCATATTAGATTTGATGATAATAAAGAAGACGACGTATATAACAAACGTGTCAAATCCTCTCCCGTCAAGTGGGTGTATATATATATATGTAGAAGAAATGTGTCCAATTCTCTTCTGTCAAATGGGTTGGTAAGTCCCATCAACTCAAATAGGTGCCACCAGCAATTGGGCATGATCTCATTGTCTGGTCTCTTGTCCCAACTTAAGGTTGGATGTATAAAACCATAGGTGCCTTTTCTGTTTCGATCATATACAACGGAATGGTGCATGTATGTGGGTTTCAACTTTTATCTTGGATTATATCATTTAAGGTTTCTTTTAATGAAGATGCGTGAGCTAGGAGCTAGGGTCTATTAAGCATCTGAAAAATGCTTTGAAAAAGCTTAAGACATGCGTTTCAACTCCCGAAGAGTCGTGTTAGTGGCTTTATATATTAACATTGAGTGGACATCCCAAACATTACTAGATCAATATTTAATCCCAAATTAGTCTTCTAAAAGTTGAGATGCGAAAAACCATAGCCGTCTCTTTACGTGGTGAATTGTAGCTAAAAAGATGAAAGTGACCTCTTTGGTTGGGCAATATAACACATTGAGAAGGTTCATGCACATTTACATGCTTGGCGTTCTTCACGGCCATGAAACGAAGTAGGCATTAGTTGCTGTCTTGAAGATTAAAAAGATAAAGAAAAGCTTTACCATGATTTTCAAATGTTAATCACTTGTAAAGACATGTGTGTGTCTTTACATTGGCATGGAAATTTGTACCACACACTTCCTGAACTTGCTTCTTTAATGGTATTTTGCTTTGTCAGTGAAATTTGTTCCTGTAATGACTAGCATCACAAAAAGAGTACCATATTTATGTATTTTCTTCTTTAGTATTTAGTGGTTTCTCCAATGGATTCCACTAAGCTTTGATTAGTCTACCTCTTGCTTCTTAGTGATAAAAGGAAAAAAAAAAATTTGAAGTTGTGGTTCACATGCAAGTGGGAAGAGAAATTGGCTGTGACATTAGCAAATTATACTTTTTCACCACTTAATACTCAAGTTCAACTACTCTTTGCGGTATAAATGGACCAATAGCTGAAAGTGTAAATGGAGCAAGTGTAAATTATTCCATAAAATTAAAAAAAATCCAACTGGAAGAAAGACTTGGTCATAGACTAATATTCTAGAAGAAAACCCAGCCAGTTATGCTAAATAACAAAATATGTATAGGTGTCATACATTCTGTATAGGTGTCATGCATGCTGTAGTTTTAAATATCAGAATGAATGGAAAGAAAAGCAGAGAAAATTTACATAAAATAATTCTTCTTCTTCTTCTTCTTCTTCTTATTCTTGGAGAGTTTACTTTCTCAAATCAGGTATAATTTTAGAATTTGTTTCATATCACTTTGTTTATCATATCGGATTTATTTGGATTGACAATTAGACATGGAAGGTGTTGCTACATCATTTATGATGTTGATTTTTGTTGTTTCCTGATGTTTGACAATGGCTTACGTGAAGAACATGTAATCTAAATGTTAGATATTTTTAATTTAATTACAGAATGATTGTAATTAGTGGTAAAATCATATCTTTTACACTTTTTGAGGATCAATGTTCTAAAACTTAAATCGAAAATTAAACCGATAAAAATAAAAATTTGAAGAATTAAAATGTTCAACCAATATTAAATAGTCATAAAATTAGTTAAAATTAAAATTTTGAAATTTAATTGAAAATTTGTTAAATAAAAATTTATGTATTTATTTAAGTTTATAAAAATCAATTAGTTTATGAAAATTGACTTATTACTTAATAAACATATCAATTTTTAACAATAAGAATTATTAAAGTAAATCGAACTGGAAAGTTGATCGGTTCAAAGTTTTTACTATTAAATTAGTTAAATTAGTTCGTTTTTTAATCATTAGTGAGGATAATTAATGAATAAAATATTTTTTATACAAGAATTATTTCATCCCTATTACTTGAAATATATTTATATAAAAATAAATATAGAAAATGCCTCACCTAATCCATGAGATTTATATCTCAAAATTCTAGCTATTACTATTATATCATAAAGTGAAATGTGATAGTAGATTTAGAACATTAATTAGAATAGAAAGTTCTCAAAAAAAGGGAAAAATAATGGTCATTTTCTCTTCTAAGGAAATAAATAAAAGAAAAAATAATTAAGAGGAATATGAAAAAAACCAATGATTATGAGTTCAATAATTTAAGAAAAATTTAGACATAATAAAAGA
The DNA here is from genome assembly GCA_027564395.1 of Erythroxylum ulei. Lineage (NCBI taxonomy): Eukaryota > Viridiplantae > Streptophyta > Magnoliopsida > Malpighiales > Erythroxylaceae > Erythroxylum > Erythroxylum ulei. The sequence continues at coordinate 4,075,290 of JANITX010000210.1, read as the reverse complement.
AAATTTATTTATCAATTAAAATAATAAAAAGGGGAAATAAAAGAGGAAATAATCTTTATCCAAAATACCTTTTAAGTGAAGAATAGAAGCAAAATCATCAAAGACAATATATGAGTTTATGGTACAAATATTATGAATTGAGATTATTACTTATGAATAATTAAGAAGATTATTGCTTAAGAGGTATAACTAAATTTTATAATAATTAATGATATGTTAATTGCATAACATATGTTAATTATTTAGTTTATAATTAAATGTAATCTCTATACTTGACATTAAGATGATTTTATTCTTGCGTCTGTACTTCGATACAAATAACATAATCAATGTTAATGTTCACCAAATGGAGGACAAGTGAATAAGTAAATGTGTTGAATATTATGAATATTTATTTTAATTTTTTAAGATCTAATAAAAATTCGTGATCATTTTTTTATAATATATATTAAATATTTCTAATAAATATCTTTAAATAAGTAACTTGACTTACTAATAAGTTAAAATTACAATAAATTTGATTTGTATGAAAGTATAAATTTTTTACAATACAAAATCAAACATTTTTATTTTTAAAAAATTATGTGACTCAAAAATGTATAATCTGAATAGCATTCGTTGGTATTCCACAATTGCAATTACAAATGTCAGTTTACAAAGTTAAGATAAACTCACTTTCGAAGGATGATTCAAGGGAACAAGGAAGTTCTTAATCACTTTCGATGGATGACTGAAGGGAACAAGAAAGTTCAGTTAAGATAAACTCACGTTTGAAGGATGATTCAAGGGAACAAGGAATTTCATAAAATCACCCTTCGAAAGTGAGTTTGACATTTGTTATTGCAGTTGCGGAGCACCAACGAATGCCACCCAGATTATAGAAAACGTTACAAAAATATATTGGATTATGTGTTCTCCACTTTCTCCTTTTAATTTACTACATTTTCTTTTCATCTTCAAATGGTAATGATGTTGAAACGAAGACAAACAAAAGTAAAACCTTCAACGAAGAAAAAAATCACACGTCAAGGTAAGACTGAAGTCAGCTGATTTCATTGAGTTGGAATCGATGAGGAGAAGCGTAGCTGAATCTCCTGGTTGTTGCAAACGCAACAACATCATTACATCTTCTATGGGTATGTCTCCGGATATTCTTATAAAGAAGTAAAAAAGTTGTCAACTATATCTTGCACGAGTTTCTCTTTTTTGGGTTCTCTGTTTGAGCAGTCCTCTATCCAATTTTTGTGGCTCATATTTATTGAATAGATAGATACTTATATAACATGATATAACAGAGTAATAGAAACAAGTAATTTGTTTCCCTCTTTCTTTATTTTCTCTTTCTTAATCTTATAAATTTTGGAGAAGAAAGTGATCAAAGTTATTAACATTTTAAATTTTTTTAAAGGGTGTGGTTTTGCACAAATTATGAATGACCGCAGTCAATAAGAACTTTCTAACAAAAACAAAAAAAAATTAAAAACAAAATAATAAATCAATACTTGAGATTTGATAACGTAGTTCTGCATATCTTGTCTATATCTGTGGGAGTCCTCACCCAACTTAATACTTTCACTAATGACAATAATTTTTATACGAGGCTTTACTGAGTCTTCACTACTTAACCTTTTATATTATCCCTCGTATTCACAACTCGTGAAAGTATTTCACACTCAATAATATGATTACCTCATACAAACAGAGAATTTTCACAACACTGTTTAACAATAAAGATGATAATTGAACAACTCAAATGATTAAATCAATAAAGACATAAATAAAGAAAAACACTTGAGATAAAAGCACTCTCCTAAATATGTAGCTTCGTTAGTCGAAAGTGTGGAAAGTAGTAGAACAATATCTGTTGTGAATTACTGAGAAAAATTACGATCAGCCCATGCACAACAGCATCAAAATAACATCAATCAAACAAACATTTCATCACCAAAATATAACCAAATATACAGCTACAACAACACACATCTCCTAGACATTTTTCACTCAAAAACCAATATTTGAGTAGCCTTGAAATTCACGCAACACTACAGAAAACACAATTATTCAAGATGGATAGAATCGCCAAAAATCAGTTGTTAAAGATAGCTTAATACTCTCGAAAACCAGCTGCGAAAATCATGAAAACTTCTAGAGTTTTCGCACACCACCACACCAAAAAGACAACTACAAAGTCACACACAGTAGCCGTTAACCTAACATTGGACAACCACCAAATCAGCTGTAGAAAATTACACAATCAACCTAAAAACACAGCCCCAAAATCACGTGAATACCACCAAAGAACAGCTTCCAAAATTACCCTCAATAGTCTTTCAAGAATATGAAAGAACACAACTGGCTATCAACAATTACGTAACCCAATTTGGTCACACGGGAGCAAAGGAAAATGTATCAGCTACACTCCCACACACCATCAGCCAAATCACGTTAAAAACACATTAGAAAAACAACTGGTTAGACTTCCAAAAAGAATGACAACTCCAGTAAAATGCAACATAAAAACCTTCAACCAAGGGTGACGTGATCAGACAAGCAGTTTGCAACAAATGGACTTCTATCTCAACTCAATTAGCTCACAAACATCATCGACAATATTCCTTAGATATCTCGTTGTTATAATTAAGTTAAAATTCCAGAGGATCACCAATTCACCATTATCCCACGATAAGATATACATACTAAATATCATCTTAATTAGAATTTTAAACTTCTCAAACTTGTCTTTAAAGAGTCTCGCATAAACAAAACTAAGTTCAATTATTAAATAATGTCCAAAATTAAATAATAAGATATAATCATATATATCTTAACAAACATAAACATATATGTTTGATGTAATTTTATATAGGATTAAATTCAGAACTCCTATAATTTGACATATTATCATTATATTCTCTAATATTTAGAAATTATTTCTTATAATTTTAGTTTTATAATACTCATTCCTCTTACAGTCAATTTTTGTTAAAAAATTTAAATCCAAACTCTAAAATAATGTTATATAGTATCACGTGTAATGTCATGAAATAAAAATGATATTATTTTAGAATTTACAATTAAGATTTTAATTGTAAATTTTAATAGAAATTGAAGATAAGGGAAAAATATTATAAACTTAAAATTATAATAAAGTTATTTATAATTTTTAAAATTTTAAAAATATTAAGAATATGTCAAACTATATTTTGCTAAATTTAACTATTTAATATCAAAATAAATTGCATGATTGATGACATATTGTAGACCTATGGTTGACGTCCTCGATCACGTGTTAAAGACTGTTGTCAGGTTTCTACAAGACAATGTCAGACATTAGCATTTTGATGCTTAAATTAGTTATTGACTAAAGAAAGCTAAGAATATGTAACTTAAAGTTTGCTTTTTCCTTGCTTTCCACCTACTTTTGTTCCTGTTTACTTGATGGTGTGTGGTGCGTGAAACTATTGATCCAATCTTCTACATGTAGTGAGTGCTCTGCAGACAGAGAAGGTGAGTTTTAAATAAGGAACTGTTGAGGACAGGAAAAGTGTTTAAATATTAATCGTTCATTTTGTCACTAAACCAAATCATTAAAAGAAAATCATTTGTAATCCAGCGTTGATGATCACTCGTAGCTCTCGTATCCTACAAAATAATTAAATAATAACATCAACAATAACTACTTATTAAATATCTCTCTCAATTTTGAGAAGGTCTTACAATGCGCAACATTACTCTTAGTAAAAAAAAAAACTTAACAAAAACACATGATAAATATATATATAATAGCTAAAAACAATATAAAAATAAAAATAGACCTTAAAAAATAATAGAATACAAATATATACACTTGTATAAATAAAAATATAAAATAAATAATACAATAAATATATAACAAGGTAAAGAATCAAAATAAAAGATAAAACAAGTAGATAAATCCACAAAAAAAGATAAGTTAATAAACAAATTCAACAAGTCATTATAAATAAATATTTAAGCCAAGTATGAAAGTATTTAATAAATAAATTTGCATAAATAAAAATATAAAATTAGAAATAAAATAAATAAAATAATAAATATAGAACAAGGTAAAAAATCAAAATCAAAATAGAATAAATAAATAATTACACAAATATAAAAGAAGACAATTTCTAGTCACCTAATCGTGTCCATCGTCAAAAATACTTTTAAGTACTTAAGGAAGCTTTTCTTTTAATTTCCAACTTGCTTTTAAGCCTTTCTTTTTAAGCTCATTTGTTTTAATAAGTACTTTCTCTTTTATTTTATTTTTTTGAGTTATTGAGTCTCGCTCTATTAATTCGAGTTGTAGTTTTATTATTTCTTACAAATAATAGCAAATGATATAATACAAACTAGTGCTTAACGTCCCCAATCATACGTTTAACTGAAAGTATATTTAATTTACCATCGACTCTAATGTCTAAGTTAGTTCTCCATTTGAGAGAAAAAAAATTAAAATTATTTAAATCCTTTGGAATTCTAAGTCTCCCTTTTTCTTTACCTTCTTGGCATTTCTTTGAAAGAGAAGCTGGTAGGCTTAAGAATTACCATCCTTACCACTTGCCTATCAGTACAAGGATGAATAAACCTATATGGATGCTCAACAATAATGGCTCTTTCACTAATTCCTCTTGTATTAAAGCTATCAGACCTCACAATCCTCTCATCCCTTAGTTCAACATTGTATTGAAGGGAACCTTGATTCCTATGGTCTCTTTCATCACTTGGTTGGCTGCAAGGAGAAGGCTGAAAATAAAAGATAGATCATTGGTTCTAATGATCTTCTACGTGAGTTATGTTATTTAGAAGCTGAATCTATTGATCATATTTTCTTCAAATGTAATTACGCTACAATTATTTGGGCTAGAATGTAATACACAATAAACCTTACGTGTTTAGAGACTAATAAGCATAATATTTTGATTTGGGCTAACAAATAATTTCTAAACCTAAGGAAGGGTCAAATGTGTCTTAATCTTAGTTTAAATTGCTCAGTGTATACAATTTAAATGCAAAGAAACCAAAGGCTTTTCTATAGAAAGAGAACTGAAAAGTATGTTTAGAATAAAAAATTCAATACTAAATTAGAGAAATTCTAGAAGATAAGAAAATTGAGTCTTTCTACAAGCTTTCCCAGGATAATAGTCTAACTTTGTGATTAGCAATGCCTTGTCATTCATCATTATCATATATATATAACACAAGATTAATGTGACTGGATAAGAGTATTTACCTCAAATATCCTGCTGAAAATTTAGGTTTTTCATTACACTTCCAAACAAAAACAATTTTTTTTCATGTTAAAATGATTTTAGTAATTTATATTCTAACAAGTATATATTTATATGTATTCTAATAAACTGTTATGATAATGGTGTTAATAAATTTATGAGAAAAAAATACCAGTAAAAGTAGTAGAATAATTTTATCTCTTTATCTCTTTTTTTTTCAAGATGGATATAAAAAGTGAATAGTAACTAACCCATTAAGCAACTTTACATATTTTATTCCCACAATATAATTGAAGGAATAGAAGTAGATCGATGGGATTATCCAGACTCAAGTTACTGTCCAACTTCCATTATCATTATAGCTATAAACTCTAGTATTGATATGTTAATATGTAATATAAAGGATGATAATTGACAAGAGCACAGAAAAAAGAATGGTGTCTGATTCAGATTTTTCATAAATATGTGTAAAGGAAAGCACGAACCCAAATCATTGAAAATTGATAATGTGGATCAAAAGTTAAGTTATAAAAAAGGAAAAAGAAAAAGAATAAGATGCAGATAAGTCATAAGTGCCAGCTCTTGAAGGACTAGCTGCAAGCCTAGCTATAATACATTCTGCAACAACATAACAAGAATATTAGACTTCCTAGATTGGAAAAAAGGAGGGAGTGACTTGATTTTACTTAATATTTTATATAAAAAGTGGTAAATTAATAATTATGGAACAATTACGAGCTAAAATAATGACATTTTGGATTCTTGAAACATTTGAGAACTTAATTAAAGATATGATAATGCAGAAAGCAATAAATTATTGGTTGTCCCGTGCCCTTTTCATCGGTTTCATAATTAATATAATATAAATTCTTTCTGCAAATTTAAGCCATTTATAAAATTATTCTTTAACTTAACTTAATAACATAAATCTTGTATTCCAAACTTATGAGTCAATTTTAATTTTTCTCTTAGTAGCTAGAGTTTATGCTTGGAATGTATGGTCTAAGAACTAAACTTACCCTTTGTAATTTAATATCTCACATTAGGTTCTTTATCATAACACTAGCGTGCTCAAAACACAGAAATTTACCTGAGAAATGGACAAAAGACAACAGGAAAACAATTACAAGTGCCTTTAGAGATCCATCGTCGATCGTCACCTCCACTGCAATTGAAAATCTTTGCTTTTTTAATGGAATCTTACGCATGCTCTAGTCTAAATAATTTATTGGAAAAAGAAAAGAAATGGAATATGACCAAAGCAAAAGTTTCATAATTTCCAACAAGGTTAATTACAAAAAAAGTTCAAATTTTTTTCAATTTTTTAATTATAGCTTAAACTTTAAAAAATAGTAATAAATTATCTAAATTTATAATTTTTTTCAATTCTAGCCCAAAGTTTAAAAAGTGGCAATAAATTACCCAAATTTTCAATTTTCTTCAATTCTAGCCCGATGTTATTTGTGATTCTCCTGATACCTTCAGTCTTTTGTTTTCTGTTTGTTCTTTTGGTGTCTCAAACTACTCTCATTACAGCGGACTGCTCTAATAAACTTTTCGTCTTTAATTCGTTCTCCTGATGTCTTTAGTGTAAGAGGGTCAGGGTTGTGTAATATGAAAATCAAAAGGTGAGGGCATCAAAAGAATAAACTAAAAATGAAAGAAAAAATTGAAATCAAAACATAAGGTCATCTGGGTTACGTAATCTGATTTAGATCATTTTTAAACAACGACGTCATTTTAATTATACGATTAAATGACATTATTTCATTAATCTCCATTCGTTGTGTTAATTTTCACTAGCGTGTATTAATAGTTAATGTTTCTAAAATACGGGACAAGTTACGTCAGTTAACTTAACAAAAACACTAATGTTACGATGGAATTGAAAAAATTGAAAGTTTGAGCATTTTATTGTTACTTTTTGAAGTGCGGGCTAGAATTGAATTTTTTTAAATTTCAGACATTTTATTGCTACTTTTTATTATCGAGTTATAGTTGAAAAACTGACAAAAGTTTGAGCTTTTTTCTTTGATAATTAACACTTTCCAACAATTACTATGCCCTTAATTAAGCTTAATTATTTTGGGTATATGTTGTTTAATAACATTGTATTTTTAATTAATAAGTCCAATTCAATTGATATTGCTTATCTTAAAAAATAAGTCAGACAAGTAGTACGAAAATTTAATTTCATGTATTTTTTATAGATTATAAAATTATGCAATATTTTTTGTAATTGAGATCACATATGAAGATTAAGATATATTTTAATTTTCTTATAAGATGCTTTATTTGGTGTTTACAAATATAAATATTTCATGAAAATTTAAGTTATGGTATAAGAACTATTGGCAACCGTCTACCTCGAGGGAGTACTCTTGATTTTTCTTGCAAATGTTGAGCTTGAGACACGTTTTTCCTTTGACTAAGCATGTGTTAGGTAGCGGAGATACTATTTGAGTATGGTTTGATAATTGGACAGATTATAGCCCTCTCATGCAAAGGATGACATTATCTAGACTTATATACAAGATTCCTCTTCAGACCAAAGCTTCTTCCTTGATGAACCAAATGTAATGAGAGGGCAATTTCAGAGGGTTCAACTTATTAGTTGATCTTCTTTTGAAGATCATTGATAAACACAGGCAAGATTCTATAACTTGGGTCCAGAAGCCTCAGGTAATTTTACTAATAAGTCTTGTTATAGGGCTCTGTAGGAAGCTGTAGGCAATGTTCCTTGGTTCAATCTCCTTTGGAAACATTCCCTCAATCATAAAGCCTTTATTTTCACTTGGCTGGTTATCAAAAATAAGATTCGTGCCAAAAATAGATGGTTTGGCTCTTGTGACTCTCTTTGTGTGCTTTGTAAAGAGTTGGAAGAATATCGAGAGCACTTATTTTTTTAATGCAGATACTCTAAGGTGGTATGGAGCAGAATTTTACATTTGTTGTCTAATGCTTTTGTTAATTATGATTGGTCATCATCTCTCAATTGGATCATTTGTACTGCCCAATTGTGGTTGCAAGATGCCCCTATTTACAAAACTGCCTTTACGACCATAATCTATTCTATTTGGAAGGAAAGAAACAAGAGGATTTACAGAAATAAGGAAATACCTAAATACAACTTAGCTGATGACATCGTAAATTAGATTCGAGCCCTTATGATAGAAAAATCTGATCAACATGACTTATCCACAGGAATGAAGTCTAGATGGAATTTGTACTGCTTTAAGTTACGTTTCATTGGTTTTTATGACCTATCTTGGCTTAAGCTTGTAATTTTTGTTTTGTAATTTTACTTATGGTGAACTTTTTGTAATGTTTAGATAGTTTTGTTATAGTTGATACAACAATTATTCAAATTTCAAAAAGAAAAGAAAGAGCTCTCAATCTCTTCATATTAATTCTCCTATTTTCATGTATTCATCAATGTTTGGTAATTTTTTTAATTTTAACTAATAAGATTTTCTATTCCAATTTTAAGGATTGAACTAAGAGTCACCAACTACATTATCATAAACTTGTGTAAAATAGAAAAATATTTAAAAAACTCACTAAATTATAATCAAGTGTGTTTCAATAATTAAATTTATTTTAAATAAAAGTAGCTTTAAGATTTAGTAAATAATTATTTCATATCTTTTGAAAAATATTATATAATTCAATAAAAAAATTTAAAAAAGAAAAGTAATGTTATTCATAAGCCTTAAATGGCAGCTAGAAACTGATTACAATACTAAGTTATTAAAGAGACAAAAGGTACTAAGGATGCAATAAAATTAGCATTATATGTTAAGTATGTCAACTCAAGGTTTGGTATTAATGATTTTGATGATAACTATATAATATTTCAAAATTCAAAATGGAGTTGTTTCCTTTCATAAGTAACCTATAATTTGTAAAATGAAATAAAATCATAGGATAAATGTTTCCTTTCTTCCATGAACCTTCTAAATGAACTTACTTTATTATAAAAGATTCCACAACATCTAGAAGGATCTTACTAATTCGAACAATTAGCTCTAGAAATTTTGACAAAACTTTTCTCTTAACGTTTGAATATTGGAAGATTCCAGCAGAGATGATATCAAAGATTCATTAGATATAAAGTCAACTCATAATTAAAATGAAGCAACGTTTAGTTGAAGAAAATGTTTACTTAAAGAAGAGATACTGAAAGCGATTTATAAGGGGGGTTGAATAGATCGATGAAACTTTTTCGCAAAGTTCTACACAAAAACATGGAATTAATACACACAAAACAATCAAATGAATTAAATAAAGAGTATAGGGAAGAAAGGCAAACACTGTTTTTATAAAGGTTCGGTGCTAAGACCTACGTCCTCTACCTAAGCTCCCACTTAGGATTTGGCAAAC
>JANITX010000210.1:4002196-4022024 GCA_027564395.1 Erythroxylum ulei | reverse complement strand
GATAGTTGAATGATCAAGATAGGATTCATCACCCTAAAGTAATTAGGGAAAATGTTCCGTTGTTCTCGATTAATATTAATTCGGGAAATCCTTGGCCAAGGTGGAATGATATTTTGTAAATAGTTTACAAATATCATTAATTGAATCAATAACTAATGGCAGAGAACTAATGTAATTGGACTTAAAATAGAGTAGACATTAATTCCATGTTCTATGTCTAATTGGAACATCGGTTAATGAAAGGATTGAATTATACAGAAAAATTATGCATGGAAAGGTTAGTCAAAATCACTTTGGCATTCCTAAATATTTGGGTGGTCATGATGCATTGCTAGAACTCATACATACAGACAATTGTGGGTCATTCCCTCCAGCTTCTTGGAATGGTAAATAATATTTTATTACATTCATAGATGATTAATCCTGTTATAGCTACTTGTATCTCATTCATGAGAAGTCTCAGTCTTCGCATGTGTTCAAAAACTATAAGGCTAAGGTTGAGAATCAACTCAACAAAAGAATAAGAATTATAAGATCTGACCGTAATGGTAAATACTATGGTAGATATAACAGATTAGGTGAACAACGTCTAGGACCATTTGCTAGGTTCCTTGAAGAGTGTGGTATCGTCTCACAGTACATCATGCCAGGATGTCCTATCATGAATGGTGTTGCTGAAAGGCGAAACAGAACATTGAAGGATATGATAAGGAGTATGATTAGTCATTCTACTTTACCATAATCTCATTGGGGAGAAGCATTAAAGACTGCAGCTTACATACTACCAAAACCCCTTATAAGCTATCGACAAGCGAAAGGCCCAGTTTGAATCACTTGCACATTTGGGGTTGCCCAGCTGAGGTAAGGTTGTATAAGCCAAATGAAAAGAAACTGGATTTTAGAACTATTAGTTGTTATTTTATTAGATACTCTGAAAGGTCTAGGGGTTATAAGTTTTATAATCTCATTGTAAAGTAAATTTTTGAGACAAAAAATGCCCGGTTCTTTAAGGATGTTGAGTTTGCGACGGGAGATAAGGTGAGAGACATTGTCTTTGAAAAGGAATATGTTAATATTCCTCCAGTTATTGTTAACAATGATATGGATTTTATTCCTGATATTGTCGAAGTAACAAATCCATAACAACAAGACAATATTAAAGAACTCCCTATTCAGATTACAGAAATTATTCCAAAAGAACAAGCTTACCAACCTCAAGAACTAGTGTCATTAAGGAGATCCACTAGAGAAAGGAGAAGTGTGATTCTAGATAATTACATCATATTTCTATCTAATCAACTTCCATCAGGCTTTACAAAGTTCTAACTCTCAGAAGTGGATTGATGCCATGAATGAGGAGATAAAGTCCATGAAAGACAGTGAAGTTTGGGATCTTATCTCATTGCCTGAAGGTACGAAACCTATCGGTTACAAATGGATATTTAAAACTAAGGGGGATTCGAAGGGCAATGTAGAGAGATATAAAGCTTGATTAGTAGCCAAGGGTTTTACACAAAAAGAAGGCATTGATTATAAAGAAACTTTCTCTCTAGTTTCATCGAAAGACTCTTTTAGAACTATAATGGCACTTGTGACACATTTAAACCTTGAGTTGCATTAGATGGACGTAAAGACTGCGTTTCTCAATTGTAACATTAATGAAACAATTTATATGGTGCAACTAGAAAACTTTATGTCAGAAGACCCAAAGTAAATGGTTTGTAAATTGAAGAAATCTATCTATAGGCTCAAGCAAGCTTCTCGTCAATGGTGTTACAAATTTCATCAAGTTGCTCTTTCGTTTAGTTTTGAAATAAATGCAATTGATGATTGTATATACCATAAGTTCAGTGGGTGCAAATTTATTTTTCTGATTTTATATGTCGATGACATATTGCTTGCCAGCAATAATATAGGCTTATTACACGAAACTACAAGCTTTTTGATAAAGAAATTTGAGACGAGAGATCTTGGTGATGCCTCTTTTATATTAGGGATAAAAATACACCGAGGTCACTCTCGGGGTATACTTGGATTTTTACAAAAGAGCTACATCGAGAAAATTCTTAAGAGGTTTAACATGCAGGATTGTAAACTAATTGACACCCTTGTTGTTAAGGGAGACAAGTTTAGTCTCAGTCAATTCCCCAAGAATGAGTTTGAAACTAAAGAGATGCAGAAGATTCCTTATGCTTCAGCAATAAGGAGTCTAATGTATGCTCAAGTATGTATGTATCTAGATATTGTGTATATTGTTGGAATGCTAGGTAGATACTTAAGCAATCCTGGAATGGATCACCGGAGAGCAGCCAAACGAGTTATGCAATACTCACAGAGAACAAAAGATTACATGCTCACATATAGGAAGTCAGATCAACTAGAGTTCATTGGGTATTCTAATTCTGATTTCGCTAAATGCCAAGATATTCGGAGATCCACATTGGGCTATATTTACCTGCTAGCTGGAGGAGTTATTTCCTGGAAGAGTGCTAAGTAGACACTCATAGCTTCATCCACTATGGAAGTGGAGTTTATAACATGTTATGAGGTATCCAATCATGGAATATGGCTGTGGAATTTTATCACTGGGCTGCGCATTATAGATGGTATTGAAAGACCACTAAAGTTATTTTGTGAGAATAAGTCAGGAGTGTTGTTCTTCAACAACAACAAGAGCTCAACGAAGTCAAAATATATAGACCTCAAGTTCTTGGTTGTCAAAGAAAGAGTTCAAGATGGTCAAGTGTCTAATGAACATATTGGGACAAACTCCATGGTTGTGGATCTGCTCACTAAGGGATTACCACCCAAGGTCTTTCATGAGCATATGCTCATATGAGTGTTATATCTATTGAAGATATGTTATTTAGTTTGAGTTTGTTATTTCGAATGATTTTCAATTATAGACACTTTTATGATTTATTTGAACCTTAAAGTTTATTTGGTTGATCTCATTATGGAATAAGGAATTTGGACCAATGGGAAGTAGGCATGTTAAGATCACATTACATGTAATTTTCATGCTACACATCTATGTTTGATCTTTGTTGTTTAATTATATTGGCATAAGTTACCAATGATGGGTTTAGTTATGATATGCATATAATGAAAACCGCTTTGATCCTATGTTATTATAATTGATGGATGAGATTGATTAAAGATATATTTGGTAGTGATAGAAAATTTTGAGCTCATAAAGTTTTGACATGATATACAATTAAAGGAATTATATATATATGACCCAAGTGGGAGATTGTTGGAATTAATCCAATGTGTGGGTATATATATATATATATATAAGAGTTATCGTAAAGTTAAGCCTAGTTAAAGTGATATATTAAGGTTAAAGGCTTTAGGCTATAAGCATCTAATAAAGTATAAGCTTTAATGTGTAGAAACTCAAAAGTCTAATTTCTATTTTATGATGAGCTAAAATAAAAATAAGACAAATTATTTAAAGAGCTAAGGTTATAATCTCTAAGTCATATGAATAATTGTCTTTTCTGATATCCCAACAGTAAGAGAAAAGACGGATAACCGCATGACTCAAGAATCACGTTGTTCTCATGGATCTAGGTATGCTTCCGCAATAGATCTATGTACTATTGATGATTTGACATGATTGTTTTGTGATTGGTGATGGTTTTCATCGTAAAGAATTAAATTCTATCAATACAATCTAATTTTTGAGGTCTGAATTTTTTGGGCTTCAATCTGAATTCAACTCGTCTCATTATGAATTGGAATGTAAATTTTTAGTTTAGTTTGTGGTTTCATCTAAAAGAAGTGTTAGAAAAAATTTCTAACATTTGATTTTTGACAATGAAGATCATATCCCTTGTATATAATCCGTTAGAATTTGGTCCATAAAAATTTTATCCACATGTATATATAAGAGTAGACTCTTACAGGGTGGTGGTGTTGTTGTACATGAAGTCTTTTGTTAATCGTTTTGGTAAACTTAAATAGCTGCTATTATTATTTAAGGTGAGTCATATAATGCTCAATTCCAATAAAAAAGATTAATTACATAATCTAAGTAATTAGCTCGGCAACTTTTCTTCTTTGATCTTACATGACGAATTTAGATTTTTTAAACCGAATTAAGCTTATAAATTAAATTTGAGTTTAATGTCCGACATTATGAATCCCTGATCTAGCCTGGCCATTGCAGTCCCTACTCCATATTGTCCTAACCTGAGTCCAAAAAGTGGACAAATACCATACCATTGAGGTTCGAATTCTGCAATATTATTTTTGTACCGGTTGTGCAAGGCACTGGGCAGTGATGACAGAGAAGACATGAGCTTTCACCCAAGTTATGCAGAACAACAAAAGAAGGGCTTAGACTGAACAATTGTGACTGAAGAGAGCTGAACTGGCCCTGCTGACAAACACCTATGTTTCAGCAGCATCGTCGAATGATTTTGTACTTCACTGAGCAGTTAAGTTTGTTGATTTGATTAGCAATAAGAATGAGTCGAATTGAGTTTGAACATCCTAAGCCCCAAGTCCAAGCCTAAAAAAGTTGTGTTCGAGCAAAATTAAACATGTTTTAATCTATTGACTTTGAGTTGAGTTAGCCCAATTTTTCATCGGAGCTAAATCTGAGCTTTTTCACTAAGGCAAGACAGATAGTACCATGTATTTAAATTACTCATTGTGAACAATGCAACTTTATTAAGTCCTTATAGTTATTTCTTATATCACTTTGCACTTCAATATTACTAAAATAGTATTCACCGCATTATAATGTTATTAAAATAATATTCATTACATCTCAAAAGTAATAACCCAGATAATGTTAGGAGTTTATTTAGACCTTTTGTAAAACATTAAGTTAAAAATCAATTTTTTAACAAGTGTTTAAAAAATATTTTTAAGATCAAATTAGTGTATGGTAAGTCCAAATTACTAATTGTGGCATGACATAAGCTAAATTTATTACTCATATACTAAAAGTTGTTAAAAACTTAATTTAGTTAATATTTAAATGCTACTACTATTGTTTCACAGACGTTAAGATGTAACGTGATATTATAGACAATGACAGAGACTAAGATTTTCAATGGTCCTCCTAATCCTACTCTTGCAGAAGAACTTTGTATGAGAAAAGTTCTAACCTAGATAAAACTTAATAACATAATGTGCAACGCTATTGAATCAGATTGTCTTCTACTTGAGAATGCTCTTAAGGGAGGTGTTTTGGATTTATCTTATGCAAAGGTGGTTATATCGAACAAGGTAGCACATGCCATAGTTGGGAAGGCTTTGTTTCAGTCTGATTTTGTGAATAGAGGAACTCATATTCTTCAATTTGTGATTAATATTTCTTGTCCTGAATTTAATTTTTCTGATATAATTCAGCCAGGTTTTTTTCATCAAACTTATAGATCTAGGTCGGGTGTAATGGGGGAGTCTATTGACTCGGGTTAGTTTGGTCCATTTGCTTCGGTTTTTTCCTGGCCGTTTTATTAGTAACATAATTATAAGTTTAAAAAAAAGAACAATAGGTTATAATTTGTATCTTTTACGTAAACAAAAACTTCATGTTTCACATAAAGTCAACGTAGCAGTTTCATTACTGTACAAATGTTGGAAAAAGTTCAACACATTCAAATTCAGATAGTTCACATTGTCTTTCTACTACACTAATTTTAAACCTAATTAAGCATAGTTAAATCCTATTATTCTACCAATTTAAAAACTATTATTCCTGCATATGCCAATTGCTATGATCATTCCTAGTCAAAATCATCAGGCGAAAGAGAAAGGAAGTTGTCTTTTGGTCAAAATTTCAGACCAAGAACATCACAATTCGAATCCAAATGATGTATTTTATAAAATTATCAAACTTGGAGAATACGTTCTCTTACCAACTAGAATATAATATCAAAAGTTGGTTTGGTCACCCTTTCATCATTTCTAAATCGTTCGGGAATACTTGTGAGGTCCAGAGAGAGTGCTTCTTATTTTTCTTAGGTCAAATATGCATTTCGCACCTTACTATTTATGAAAAGTACTATATCTTAAAGTTATTAAAATGATATTATTTACATTTCGACTATTTTTATGTATATAACAATATTATAGAACATATATATTTATTATAAATATATTATTATAAATAGATTATGATTATTATAAATATATATAAATTATATCAATAATAAATATAACTAGATGCAAATGTGATTAAAAAAATACAAGAACATAACCCAATAAAAGTTTCGTTGATTTAAAAGGTTTAGAGAAGTTCAATAATACGCAATCTTACCCTTAATAAATAGAGAGACTACTTTTGATAGATTTGCATAAAAGTTATAAATACATGCATATACATATTAAAATAATAATAGTTAAAATAAAATAAAAATAAAAATAGACATAAAGGATAATGATGTTCATCATAATAATAATGATGATGATAAATACGTATAAATAAAAATATAAAATAAATAATATAATAAATATAGAACAAGGTTAAGAGTAAAATAAATAAATAAATACAAAAATAAGAAAGAATACAAGCAGACCATTATAAGCAAATATTTAGGCTAAAATTGATTTAAAAAATTATTAAGTAGCAATTGTACCTTCAATTAATATTTTAAAAAAATATTTTTAAAATTATGCCAAAATTTGACGAGTTCAAATTATTTAATTATTACATTACATAGATTAAGTTGACAATCTAATTATTAAAAACTGAGATAAATCTAAGTTTATTACAATTTAAGATGCTACTACTAGGATTGTGATAGGATAAATAATGATAAACACATATTTAGAATTTTTGAGAAACTTATGGTATGATTACTTTAATCCTTGTTTTAGAGATTTACCAAGTTTTGTCAAGGTCAAGTTTGGTGTTGGTGACTCCAATTCATCATTGTTGCTTCCACCAAAAGCTTCTAGCTATCACCAACCGACCATGAACTAATTGGATCCCATCATAATCAAAGTTGGACCACCTTCCTCTACCAACCCCACTTCATACCAAATTCACCATACCCTAGAAAATATTAAGGAAAAAAAAAAGAAAATTATCTTACTTTCCAATCTAGTGATGATGACTGCCCCTAGTAAAGAGCAATTCCCTTTTAGTTATTAGTTGACTTTCGAAGTATCTAGTTTGGATTTTAGGAGAGGTTATTTGAAAAGGAATTGCTTAATTTGCACATAAAAGGGGCTGAAACACTATTATTAGTGAGCCAATGAACCTAATTAGGAGGAATTTGTTCTTGAAAGTTTGGATTTTTCCCTCATAATTTTGAGTAACAGCCATTTGCCAAACTATAGCTAGTGGAGATTGACCAACAAATGAGGTTACAATCTTGAATTTAATGGAAATTGAACTATTCGATTTGGGTCGATATTAAACTGTACTTCTTAATGCTCCAAATAAGATATGATAATTTTGTCAAATTCAAGTTCGAATTAAGTTAAATTTAGTCTAATTATTCGATTTACAATCAAATTATATTAAGTCGAGTTTCAACTATTTTATCATAATTGATTGCATCTAAAATAATGTAAACTCTTAAACCAAACTCAAACCTTGTAAAACCAAGTTTGATTCATTGATTTGAAGTCATACCAAACTATCCTAAAGTGGGTTTGTTGATTATTAATCACCTTGAATGATTTCTAAATAACCTAATAATAATATAATTTCCGTGTTTTGTGTGGTTCATTTTGTTTGGAGAACTAAATAGTAAATATATTTTTGCTGTTTGTGTGAGTTGTGTGGTTCATTTTGTTCAATAGAAATTAGATTGTGCATTGCATGATGGAGCTCTCCACATGAAGTCTTTGTCAAAGTGAACGTGGATGGCTATTTGATTGCAAGGGATCGGAATCGAAGAAGTGGGAATCCAATTTCTATCTACTTTATTAACATATAACAACTATTATCTTTTTTATTTAAATATATCATTTTATTATAAATATTTTATAGCTCGTAATTATATTTTATATTAATGTGAAGATGAGTAGGTGACTTACGGTGGTAGTCATTTATGATCAACGAGTAGGAGAAGCAATGGGTCGGGTCCAACTCGAGCCTGGATAGATTTAAAATTTTATGTTCTAAGGTTGGATTGAACTTAGGAAATATGAAGGCTCGATCGGGCCTAATTAAACCCAAAATAAGTTCGATCAAAAATGTATTTTTAAAATTTTATTTTAAGTAAAAATTTTCAAATTTTAAATCAAATCTAGTCCAATAACTTAAATGGAACCAACCCGAAGTATAAAATAAAAGAAAATTTAAACTTGACTTAAAATGTAATCAACACAAACCAATTTCATTAATTTCAAGTCAAAATGCACAATTTTTATTATTCCTATTCAACAAGTTCCCCAATATCATAAAAATATTATTTTTATTATTTAATTTTCTTAATATTATCCTTACAGTGAATCTTTGGGCTAGGAATAGAATTGTCTACCATCTCACCAACTTTTGATGCCTCTTCATACTTTGTTGAAGTCTCATTTCACCAACCACCAACAACTCTTAAAAATCCAACCCCACTGCCTCTCCGCCACTACCTGAAACCCACGCGCCGCCACTTTCCTCCGCACTTTGGTGGGTCAACTGCCAGCACCAACTAATAACTCGCCCCACCATTGCTTAGGTGGCACTCTATGATTGGTCAACTTGTGCTACAATTTCCAAAACTTAGACACCACCATCAATTCACCAACTCCCTCTATTATCGACATCTATCATCATCATATATATATCAACGCTAGTCCACAGCCATTTCTTTGAGCTTCACGAAAGCTAAACCTTTTGAAACATCATCATTCATGGCTCTTGTTCTAGTTCTAGCCTCTGTTTTCCTCCTCCTGTTAGCCCACAAACTCTATCATAAGCTCCGGTTCAAGCTTCCCCCCGGTCCACGACCATGGCCAGTGGTGGGAAACCTCTACGACGTCAAGCCGGTGAGGTTCAGGTGCTACGCCGAGTGGGCGCAACAGTACGGTCCGATCATATCGGTTTGGTTCGGTTCGACCCTGAACGTGATAGTTTCAAACACAGACTTGGCCAAGGAAGTGTTGAAGGAACATGATCAACAGTTGGCTGACAGGCACAGGAGCAGATCGGCGGCTAAGTTTAGCAGAGACGGTCAAGACCTTATATGGGCTGATTATGGACCTCACTACGTGAAGGTGAGGAAGGTGTGTACTCTTGAGCTTTTTACTCCAAAGAGACTGGAGGCCTTGAGACCTATCAGGGAAGATGAGGTCACTGCCATGGTTGAATCCATTTTCAACGATTGCACCAATCCTGGTATTGTCAAATTGCAACCTTAAAAGATTTGTTCTTTCTTTGTTGGGTATGTCCTAATTACTTTATATAATTTGGTTTAGCATCATCTGGTATTAATTTCTATTTACTAACCATATGATGCTGACTAATAGTTTACATTTTAGTGATGTAAACTACTACTATATATACGATGAGTATTTCTTGATTTATATGGAGTCAACAAGATGAATATGTTTCTGAAACTCGGATGTTTGTGCAGAAAACCTTGGGAAGAGTGTGTTGGTGAAGAAATACTTGGGAGCAGTAGCATTCAACAACATAACAAGGTTGGCGTTTGGGAAGCGATTTGTGAACTCAGAGGGAATAATGGACGAGCAAGGTCAGGAATTCAAGGCAATTGTGGCCAATGGACTAAAGCTTGGTGCATCATTGGCTATGGCGGAGCACATTCCATGGCTTCGCTGGATGTTCCCATTAGAGGAGGAGGCATTTGCAAAGCACGGAGCTCGTAGAGACAAGGTAACTAGAGCTATCATGGAAGAGCATACACTTGCTCGTAAGGAGAGTGGCGGTGCCAAGCAACATTTTGTTGATGCACTCCTCACGTTGCAGGAAAAGTATGATCTTAGTGAAGATACAATCATTGGACTCCTTTGGGTATGTATAAACAACTTGTTTGTTCATCTTCTGAATCTTCTTTTTCTTGTTCTTGGGTTGAGCTTGTTGTTTCTGGTTCAGGATATGATCACTGCAGGAATGGACACAACAGCAATTTCTGCAGAATGGGCAATGGCCGAGTTAATCAGGAACCCAAGAGTTCAACAAAAGGCTCAAGAGGAGCTAGACCGAGTCATCGGTTTCGAACGAGTCATGACCGAGGCTGACTTTTCAGCCCTCCCTTATCTCCAATGTGTAGCCAAAGAGTCACTGAGGCTGCACCCTCCAACCCCTCTTATGCTTCCTCACAGAGCCAATGCGAAGGTTAAAGTTGGTGGCTATGACATACCTAAGGGATCGAACATTCATGTCAATGTCTGGGCTGTAGCTCGTGATCCGGCTGTCTGGAAGGACCCTTTGGAGTTCCGTCCAGAGCGGTTCCTTGAGGAGGACGTTGACATGAAAGGTCATGACTTCCGGCTGCTTCCATTTGGTGCTGGGAGGAGGGTGTGTCCTGGTGCACAACTTGGTATCAACTTGGTGACATCCATGTTAGGACACCTGCTACACCATTTCAGCTGGACACCTCCTGATGGTGTGAAGGCAGAGGAAATTGATATGTCAGAAAGTCCTGGCTTGGTCACTTACATGAAGACCTCATTACAAGCAGTTGCCACTCCTCGCTTGCCTTCCGACTTGTACAAACGAATTGCTGCTGATATGTAATTTTTGGTATCTTGTTTGAACATATTCATAGGTTTTGGCTTGTCGATCTTAAAATACTAATCAAAGGGATTTGCTGGACAAAAGGGATGGCCAAATAAAACACTATGTAAGAACAGCCTTTGTATGTTTTTTACCAACAGTTACTTGGTATGAGAGTCGTAATGCTTTTCCTGTTCTGTTTTCCCCTGCTTTTCCAGTTTCCTCATTAAGCTTTCGAGAGTTTCCGATAAAAAGTCGATGCTAGACCCAAGTTAACAGATTAGACCCACCAAACTCGAGCTTAAGCATTCAGTTCGATTAAGCTCGAACTTGACAATTTTTTTCAGATCCAATCACTCATGAGAAATCTAGAAGCCATAACTACGAGATCAACCAGCTTATCAAGAGAATGACTTCTTCGATGTAATTATGGATTCATTAGAATCCATATGTATGTTGTGTATCCATCAATTTCAAAGCTCTATTGATTGCAATTACCAAAGATATTTCCCCCAAAATCAGTGAAGTCATATGCAATATCCTAGCTTACACAAGTTATATTCGTATGCTGAATAAATGAAGAATGAATGAAATTTGATCAATAAGAGCCAAGCCGGTCCAATTTGAAAAAATGGGATATAAAATATCTATAAAAAATGTGAAATGAGGTAGAATATTGAAAGAAGTCAGGCACTTTATTCAGGAAGTGTGCGTTCAGGCAATCACATGTATTTACATATATGAATACTATAAAGGCCAAACCTTTTTCATTAATACTAGCAGAAACATTTTAGTTTCGACCTATGCCCTTACAGTAGCAGCCATTTATTTCTTTATGACATATTACAGCAACTAATTTTAGTAGAATTTTCCTTTCACACTGGTGACTTTAGCCCTGAATTTCCCTTCTTTGATTCCTGTCCTCGCTTTCAGAAGCTGATCAAATTTGGCATATTTATCAGTGACCTGCATCCAGGAATGGGCAATCATTAGAAACATCTCATGAAGTTTTATAACGCAAAACGTATCAAGAAAAGAAATTGAACTATTGGCCTTAAGATAAGAAAGCAGGGACACCAAAAATAAGCCAACATTTTTCCTTAGCTATAAAGATCTCTAATAGTTCAAATGGGGGCAATGAGTTTAACCATTGCTGGATAGACTTAGTAGAATGCATAGCAGATTTGTTGAACATTGGGATTGTTCCTGACACTGCTACCCATCCTGGTCCAAGGCCATCTCATATACAGAATAGGCCTTTATTATTGTTTTTGCCTAAACCACTAGCTGCTTTATAGCTTCTGGCAGTATTTTATCAATATGTCTACAGTTGAGAAGTAATTTCAAACTTTTGAGTTCAGGAATGACAGCAACATTCTTCTGTTGGGGCAAAAGTGCTGTTTTGCGAAGTATGTTCAGTTGTTTAGCACAAAATTAAAACAGATGGAGTCCAGGAAAAGTCTGTTCACATATGGCAAATTTGGCAAAAGTAAAATTGAGTAATAGCCTTGAAGCAATGATTAAATATTTGACATGTAATCATCAACACTCATCCAACGTTCAACATAATTGGAGCAGAAAAGATCAAGATAAATAACTCTCCGAATATGAAAATCTTTAAGCAGCTGTCATTTGAGAAGTTTCTGTTGACATGATAACAGTTATTTACATGGAAAATGTCTAATCATAATCAACATCAACATCTAAGTCAATTAGATCTGCATTGACTTGGTTCATTACCTGGTTTGCTACCAAGGCCGCCGGAAGAAGACACAGAGCCACCTTTAGCATGTTTAAACTCTTGCAACTGCTTGAAGTTCATCCATGGCTTAACCCAGACTTTAGCTTCATATACCACCTTCTTACCAGCATCAACCGCTTCTAGAGTAAGATGGTATAGCTTACCAGCAACTACCTGCTCTTGAGCCTTCAACACCCTCACAAACTCAAGAAGAGCGTTCTGTGTAAAGTCCAAGATGAGCATAAATAAGAAGAAACATATTAAACCAGGAAGAAGCATTGAGATAATTAAATTTCGAGAAAAACTAATAAGTTGCCAATTTCATGTCCTTATTTCTCAATCCACTGCAACAGCCAAAAAGTCAAACTATAACTGGACATTATTAAGAAGGACCCCTGAAAAGGCAAACAAACACTTCTGTTTAATGATCAGTGCCCAATTTCAAGAGTCGTTTACATGCACAAACCACACATGTAGAATAGACAAAAGAGAAAATTTTAAGGCTGAAACTTTTATTTTAAAAGAAAAGTAAAACAAAGTGATAGCTCTAGGAATCACTCCCAATCTATGAATCACTCTTATCGAAAATATCCTTAAAAGAATGAGCAAGATGTACCCTAGAACTGATTCCTAAACCTATCTCTTTACATTGCTTTTTTTTTTTTAATTCCAGCCCTTGTTCTGAAATTCCATAAGCATATAAATTTTCTTCTGACCATCCTACATCAGTTTCATTAACTCATCCTGCTGTTTATAGGTAAATAATCCTCTGGCAACCCTTCCATTTCATGTAGGATGCATAGGTTGCTGGAATTTACGAATAAGGAATCATTCAAATATAACTAGATATAAGTCTACTTTGATTGCTTCTAATAGAAATCAAACCCTAGAAGAAGCGATTCCTAGACAGATTTCTTTGTTTTACTTCATTTTATAAAATTGCAGCATATACATTCTCTACTGTTCGTCCTACATTAGTCGGATTAACTCATCCTGCTGTTGATAACCAAACAAGTTATAATCCTCTATGCCCCCTTTCACTCCAAGTAGAATGTATAGGATGCTGGAATTTCCAAATTATGAACTATTCCCCTATAAACTAATTATTATGATTTTGAAATCAAACTCTGATTCTAAAGAGATCAACTCTACTTTAAACGCTCCTAATTGAAAGCTTTCTCTTTTAGTGCCAAATTAGAAAGCTTCACAAGTAATTAAGCCTTTATTTGGACCTTATTTGCACCAGAACAGGGAAAGGAAATATTAAGAAAAAAAGAGGAGAAAAGAATGGAAGAGAAATGAGATTTTCTTTCTCTTGTTTATTTTCCTAATTTATCAAAGGCGAGAATTGAATGGAAAAAAAAAAATTTAAGACTTTTATGTCCTTGTTTAGGATAAAATGATAATTTACTTATATTAAGATCTTGTCTTCAATTTTCCTTCCTTTTCCACCGATTTGGTAGAAAATATAATTGGTCCAAATTTCTCTTCTATTTCTCTCACTTTCCCTTTGCTTATTTTTGATCAAACAATAGAAATCAAGAGAAATGTAATTCTCTTCCTTTCTTTTCTCTTGCTTTCCTACTGTCCAAACAAAAGCTAAGAGTCTGAAGCGAATCAATCAACAGACATTAGCAAAACTACAAAAGGTTAAAACTTTGAATCAAAACATGAAAAATTCCAGGTTAAAGAATGAAAAAGAAAAGTACTAAGAGTAAAGATCAGTAAAATTTACTCAACGAAGATAATCACTACCAAAACACTAAATCTCAAAAACCCACACCATAACCACGCGGAGTATCAACAACAAGGTGAGAAACACTGAAAGCAACATCATATCAACCAGGGAACAAAACCCTGAACCAAAACAACGAGATGTGAAAGACCTGTTCTTTGTTGTGCTCTTGGACAGCGAAACGAGCGAGGCTTTCAATCTCAGCGCTGTTTTGAGAACCGTGGCAATCGCGAAGCCCGCCAAATTTCATCCTTATGAGAGAATCTTCTTTGCAGAGACCCAATTCAGAATACCCAAAAAGCAAAAGCAAGACAACCAAGATTGTTGCAGACAACCTCTTCATCTCCTTCGATTTGGGTCTTTAGCACCTATGAGATTCGTATCTGTGTCTTATTCTTCCTCTGTTTTTGTAGTATGTGCTTTGACGAAACTTGGTCGTTAAGAAATGGCGAGTTTAATCTTATTTTAATACAATGATTATTGATAAAATAATAACAATTAAAAAAAGTGATATTCTTCAACAAAAAAAAAGTGGTATTTATATAAAATCAACAAATTCAATTTATGAAACAATTTAGGGAAATTGAAGAGATCGATTTATAATCATTAATGTAATCTAAAATTATTAAATTTAAATCAAATCAATTTTTAATTTGAGATTTAGTCTTAATTAAATATGATATATTTCATTATTAACTTTAATCAATTTATTTAATAAAATATACGAATTTTTTAATTTAAAAGATTTAATTTAAAAAATTCCTTTCTTTTATAATTTTTATTAAAATAAAAAATAAAATACATATAGAATTTATAAAAACAATAACCACCTAGTAAAATTTTGGCTGAATGCAGAGTTTGAGGTAACATTGATATAAAATATAAATCAAATAAATGTTGTCAACTTAATTTTTAAATATATTTTTAAATTATTGTGATTATTTAAATTATAATTTAAGTTAATTTAAAATTAAAATTAAAATTTATTAATAATATTTGATTTATTTATTAATTTTACTTATATTTTTCTATTATTTTAAAAATAAGTGATAGTAATAAATTACTTTAAACAATTATCTAATTGTTTGAAAAATCATAAATTTCACAAACAATATTATGCGAAAAAACAGACAATCTTAACGTAATCAAGCTTGGGCTAAAACCGACGTCGTATATGCTTGTATAAATTATTCTCAAATCTTACTCTTCTTCACTTCTCTTCTTTGTCTGTCGCTGATAAAGAAATAGAACAAACATAATCATGTCATCGTCGGCGATGGTACTCGATCCCAAACCCTCACCGGAACTCCCACCATCGATTTCGGCAACAAAATCCGACCTTTCCGACTTGTCCACCACAGACGAGGAGGACCTCTATAGCCGCCTCAAGTCTCTCCAACGGCAGCTCGAGTTCATCGACATCCAAGAAGAGTACATCAAAGACGAACAGAAGAATCTCAAGCGAGAACTTCTTCGCGCCCAAGAAGAGGTCAAGAGGATCCAATCGGTGCCTCTCGTCATTGGCCAGTTCATGGAGATGGTGGATCAAAACAACGGGATTGTGGGTTCTACAACGGGATCAAACTACTATGTTCGGATTCTTAGTACGATTAATAGAGAGTTGTTGAAGCCCTCGGCCTCGGTGGCGCTTCACCGCCATTCTAATGCCCTTGTCGATGTTCTGCCCCCGGAGGCTGATTCGAGTATTTCGCTCCTTAGTCAGTCGGAGAAGCCTGATGTCACTTATAATGTAAGTCGAATTTGTTGAATTAGGTTTTATTTGGTTAATTGGATGTATTAGGGTGTAGATTGAAATGGGTAGGGTTTGGAAAATTAAATTGTGGTTAGGAGTTAGAACTAGGTGAAAAATTCAAGCTTGATGCTGAATTTCTTTTCTTAGGGTTCTCTAATTGTCGAATTAGGGATTTAATTTAGGTTGAATCAGAATAGGGAAATTTAATTGTGGTCAAGATTTGTGCTAGGAAAAAAAAAAAGTTCTGGCAGAGAAACTATAGGATAATTTACGCCTAAATTTGAGTAAAAATTCAAGCTGGATATTTTACGTGTTTCTTGCCCTTGTTTTCAAATTCATGTTTTGAGCGAGTACTACAAGGACTTATTGATTTGGAAACTTAGTTTGATTCAATTTTCCTATGGTTGTTTTAGGATATTGGAGGATGTGACATTCAGAAACAGGAAATCCGTGAGGCAGTTGAGTTGCCACTTACTCACCATGAGCTTTACAAGCAAATTGGTATAGACCCACCTCGTGGTGTATTGCTTTATGGTCCTCCTGGTACTGGAAAAACTATGCTGGCCAAGGCTGTTGCTAATCATACAACTGCAGCCTTTATTAGAGTCGTTGGCTCTGAGTTTGTCCAGAAATACTTGGGTGAGGTATGTATGTGCGTACACCGACAAGCTATATTCACTATATTTATGTATGTGTATATAGGCCAGTGCTTTTACCAATTGCTTGAGCATTCATTTTTAACAATATATGTCTCGAGGATTGAAATCATGCTATGAAAACATGTAATTCAGTTGATTTTAGTTCATATTGAGAGTTATACTTCTTTACTGACATTTAAGTAATTGTAGTAAGTTCTACCTTTTAATGCAATCATTTTTCCACTTTAAGGGTCCTCGCATGGTTCGTGATGTTTTCCGACTAGCAAAAGAGAATGCTCCTGCAATTATTTTCATTGATGAGGTTGATGCCATTGCTACTGCAAGGTTTGATGCTCAAACCGGTGCAGACAGAGAAGTTCAGCGAATTTTGATGGAACTCCTCAATCAGGTTTTTTATTGGAGATCTTGTAATTAGTCTTGTGGAAATGTCTATATTGTCTAAAAATGGTTTACACCCAAATTAAACTAAGGTAATATAGGTTTGTCAAACTAAGTTGTTTGAAAATGACTGAATATGTAGTTTGTTAAGTCTTAAGTCTGTTTAGTCATTTTGCTGATGCAGTCAACTTCTGCTTTCCTTGTTGAAATGTAATTTAGATGGATGGTTTCGACCAAACTGTTAATGTTAAGGTCATAATGGCAACCAATAGAGCAGACACTTTGGACCCTGCACTTCTACGTCCCGGAAGGCTGGATAGGAAAATTGAATTTCCTTTGCCTGATAGAAGGCAGAAAAGGCTTGTTTTCCAGGTAAACTTTCTTTTACACGGCCTGTGAATTTATCTTCTTGGAAGAAGAAAATCTTTTGTCTCATTATCATGCAAGATTCCTTTCTATAGATAAATTGACAGTTAAATGAAATTATTAATTTTCTTTGCACAGGTTTGCACTTCTAAAATGAATCTAAGTGATGAGATGGACTTGGAAGACTATGTTTCTCGGCCTGATAAAATTAGTGCTGCTGAGGTTAGTTGGGTTTCTCTTCATATTGTGTAGTTATTGTGTGATTATTGTATGTGGTTATCAATCTTTCTGTTAGTGAATGTGAACTGTGTGAGAAAAGCTACAGCATTTTCTTTAGTTTTTGATACTAATATATTAGTTTGCAAGAAGCGCGCAGCCTGAACAAAGTGAGGCATGCACCTCTTATATTTATCTTTTCGAATATTTCTATAATGATTCTCGGAATTCAATTTTAACCCCCAGTGCTCAATATATCCACCATAATATCTTATATTGAATAGAATCTTGTCCTCGTCATAACTGGATATCTGCTTACAGATAGCAGCCATCTGTCAAGAAGCTGGAATGCATGCAGTACGGAAGAACAGGTACGTTATACTGCCAAAGGACTTTGAGAAAGGTTACAGAGCCAATGTGAAGAAGCCTGACACCGACTTTGAATTCTACAAATGATGAAGAATTGTTGAAGCACATGTAATTTACATTGCAATTGTTGTGTTTGTCAAATTATGTTCACTCTTTTTTCTTTGAGGAGGAGTGAAATAGGATGGTGGGTGCTCTTTTTGAAGCATTGAGTAGCAGGAGGCCGCCTGTGACATTTGGTTTGTCAGCTGAATACATCATGACTGTTGTTGATATGCTAGCTTATCCATCTTCGATGCAAATCTTTTGTTACCCTCTTTTATGCGACGAATTAATATCAACAGATAATACATCAAATAATTATTTTAAATGTCTTAACATAAGAAATTATATGAAATTAAACCATTAATACGTTAAATTGTTATTTATAATTTTCATAGTATTTTGATTCTTAATTGTCCCTATTTATTATAGCCCCATATCTCATGAAATATGCGATTTGAAGAAGATATATTTACATTTGTATGTGTGGGAATTTTCCAATGTTTTCTAAACTACATCAGAAGCAAACTTGTAATACAAGAGATTTAAGGTTTAAAAGGTTCAACCGGTATTAGACCGTTATAAGATTGGTTAAAAACTAAAAAAATTAAAGAATTTAAAAATAACTGAAGAAGAATATCTTTATTTATAGAAAATTTTAAAGTTTAATTAAAAAAAGAAAAAAATTAATCAACTTATTTTGATATATAAAAACTGATTAATTAATAAACTGATTAAACTGAAAAGTTAACTAATTTTAAGTTTTTACTTTGCATCAGTCGAACTAGTTTAGTTTTTAAAACATTGGAATTTTCAAATTGTACAATTCCAAATAAATGTTAACAAAAGAAATTAAAATAAATGTTTAAGTCAACTTATAAGCTCCTATAATTAATTACTATTAAAAATAGTTTTACTATTAAGCTACCTCTCCTTAAAGAAGAACTTATTTAATGACATGGATATTCAAATTCAACTTATATTCCATTCAACTTGTAATTGATTTCCAAAAATGTAATGATCCTTCTAATTAATTAAACATTAATATTATACAATGACTTTGATTGTACCTCATAAAACTTCCATCCATAAATAATGGAATGGTATCACAAGACATGATCTTGAGATTCCTTTTGAGAAGGCATAAATTTTGGCAATTATTTTCAGATTTTTTTTTCATGGTGGAATCGTTTTAAGGTACCTAAGCATATTATTAGTCAGAACTTATCAATGAAACTAAAATTTTCAATATCATATTTTATTCTTCTTATATTTTTATTGATTCTATCCTTTTTAAATCATTTTTTAATTATTCAGGCCAATTTTAGAAAGAAAGTGGATTTCTAAGAGTAAAATTTTCATTAAATTTTTGGTGGTTATATATATATATATTCAATTATAGAAAATAGAAGATATAAATAAACATTTCATAGAGTTGCTAATTTGATTCACGCATCATAATCAAATTAATTTAGTTATTTGCCAAATGAGTCACTTCTTATAAAATTAAGGGTTAATTGCTAAAAAAGCTCAAACTTTCGTCAAATTTTCAATTATAGCCCGAACTTTAAAAAGTAGTAATAAAATATTCAATTTTTTTTAATTCTAGCCCAAACTTCAAAAAGTGAAAATAAAATGTTTAAATTTTTAATTTTCTTCAATTTTAGCCCAACGTTATCCGTTATTCTCCTGATGCCGTCAACTATTTGTTTTATGTTTTTTTTTTATGCTCCAAACTATTCTCACATTACAACGTACTGCATTAATAAGGTCGTCGGGACTACGTAATCTAATTTAGGTTGTTTTTAAACTTAAGAGAAACGCTATCGTTGAGTTATAATTGAAAAAAATTGAAAGTTCAAGCATTTTACTGCTATTTTTTGAAGTTCGCGTTAAAATTGAAAAAAATTGAAAGTTTCGGCATTTTATT
>JANITX010000210.1:3914407-3927233 GCA_027564395.1 Erythroxylum ulei | reverse complement strand
GAGTCCAGCAAATCTATTGGTCTACAAACAGAAAGATTTAGATTAAGATCTCTTTGTGAGATGTTGAAATCTTCTACTTGTCAATCTAAGCCAACAGTTCCTGTTATGACTCCTACTCTTATACCTTGTATGATGGTTAAGTCATATGAGGAAGACTTTCCTTCTTTACACAGAAGTACTGGTGAAACAATTAAAGGTTATCTCTAAACCTTATATTCGAGCCATAGGAATCATTTCACAAGGAACACTTGTTTCATATCCTTCTGATGAAGTACTTAACTGGCAAACATCAAATGCGGTAGTACAAAATAAAGTTCTTCGAAGAATTGATTCTAAGCTAGATGGAATCAGTCAACAGACTCATTCTACGCAACATAAAGTCGATGCCGTCTTAAAGCAGATCCAACAACTATATAAGTCTTACACAGCTCAGATTCAGCAAACTTGATGCTGATCTTCGACATTACATTGCTACACAGTATTTTGGACCTAACTTTGATGTCAAAATCAGAGAACTCAGGAAGATACAAGGAATTGTGCAACATATGGAAGCTGATATGCAATCTGCACGGTCTAAAACTGTATATGGCTCATCCTCTTCAATATTTCCAAACATACAACCAGTATATACTTCTCCTATGTATTAGACGTGTCTAGAAGAAGCTGACTATTCAAAGGTTTTTAAGTTTAACTATCCTTTCATTAGATAACATATTCATCCTCAGGCAACTCCAGCAAAGCCTAAGAAATCAAAGCCAAAGCCAAAGCCTAAGCCAGTTCTTGAGCCATCACCTTCATTCACTACTCCTGAACCATTTAATCAGTGGAGTAAACCATTACATATCCATACACTTCCTACTTCTCCACCAAAGGTTCAACCTTCCACCTCTACCAGGAAGGATAAAGCATCTTAGACAGAGTTCATAGCAACTCTTACACCTACACTTACTGCAGAAGATTCCTCTGCTCAATCAAATAATATAGAAGCTTATTCTGAAGCCTCTGTCCCAACATATGAAGTCTCTATAACAATCTCTAAGTCATCATCTGAACAGATCTCTAAACCATCTTCTGATTCCTCAGCATAGCTAGCTGATCTATTGGAATTATCTTAAGTTTTGATGACTATGCCTGAACCTACTAAAGTTCAACCAGAAATAAGTGAAGTAGAATCTACAGGTATTGAACCTTTCAGACCTGCACTAGCACCATAGGCAGCACCTGCTCAACCGGCTGCTTGGACCAAGTCTACTTCAGGACCTTGGTTCACCTTTGACAATCTTCCCCTAAAGAAATGAAGAGATTGCTTACATGAATTTGGTGTCTTGATAGATCTACAAATGACTCGACCAAATAATCCTTTATAAGATATTTTGTCTGAGTTTACATCTCGTTTCACTAGTACTTTGCGAGAATGGTGGCAAAGTATTGATGATTATCGAAGACTTTAGTATATCCAAATCACTATAGCCAGAGCTCTTCTGGGAATAATTCATGAGGAATTTATTGGTGACTTTCAACTTATTGATATACAGATCTGTCCGGAATGTTTTGCAATGACATGTTGTTCACTTGACAACCGTGATTTACAGAAGCATTATCAACGTATGACGGAAAGGTACTATCTATTGAATGGATGGAATGATGTTAATCTTCGATATCCTTTTATCTCATCCCTTTCAGATCAACTGGAACCAGAGTTACAACGACCATTGTTTCTTTATAAATAGATATGGCTAATATATCTCTTGGAGCAACTTACCAGCTTGCTTTAGCTTCTCTTGATAAGTTGTGTGATCAACATGCCTTATCCAAAAACATCGTTAAGGTGGTCCACTTCTCAAACAGGCTTGTAAGAAGCTTTATCTTCAAATCAAGTGCAAATAATAGAAGACTTGTGAATGTCACAACAAGAAGAAAGCTCATCTTCGACAAGTCTATCATAGAAGGAGGTTTCGCAGACAAATGGAAGGTTACAAACCCTTCAGAAAAACATATGTGAGAAAGGATGAAAGAAGAGAAGATTTGTTCGGTTCTTTAAGAAATCCTCGCATTATAAGAAAGTGATCGTTGTTTTCTCTGTAGACAACCAGGACACTTTGCACGTACTTGTCCTCACAAGACTAAAAAGGATGTCAAGTTATTGAAGTAGATGCAATCAATCTTACCTATTCATTCTTCCAATAACTTTGAAGATCTGATTGAAGAACAATCTAATGAAGATGAGGACACAAAGTTTGCTGTTTTTGTTATGACCTCTGAAGATGAAGAATCCTCTAACTCCTCTGCTTCTCTAGAGGATGATTCACTATACATGTTGCAGCAGACCTGCATGAAGTTAGATTGTACTCCAGTTCAACGACCATATGTCCAAATCCAACTCTTCAGACACGACAAATATGATAGACCCATTAAAGCCATTGCGCTTATAGATACAGGATCTAGCCGTATGATTATGAAGCCTAATATTTTACCCTCTGAAGCATAGACCTCACATGATGAGTATTTTACAGCTGCATATGGCAATTCATTCAAAATTGGGCTTATTACAAAGGGAAGATCGGGATACAATTCTTTTCACAGTGTACAGTTTGGACTAAAGTACTTGGAAGTAATCTACCTGGCCCAGATATTCTTAATGGTATGGATACATATAGTAAAGCCTCACCTTTACAGATCCTACCCACAGACCTCAGGTATCAATCATTTTTAAGTCCTTACACTGACGTCAAAAATGCATGCACAGTTTTCTCACCTCTATCCTTTATGAAAAAATGATGACTTTTTCATAAGTCTATCCTTCAAAAAGCATGAGGATATCAATCCCACAAAAGCCACACATCCAGAGATGGACCTGGATGACCTCAAGCTTGCACGAGATGAGTGTGCTATACTTCTGAAGCAAGGATCAATTGAGCCCACAAAGTCAGATTGAGCTTGCCAGGTATTTTATGTCAACAAATGTTCAGAGCAAAAGCGTAATAAAAATATATTAGTAATTGATTACAAGCATCTGAATGCATTCCTGCAAGATGACAAGTTTCCTCTTCCAAAGATCAGTACTCAGGTACTATTCCTAAAAGAAGTCATTATCTTTTTCAAGTTTGATCTTAAAGTAGGATTTTGGCAATTGGTATCGACCCAACTGAGAGATACAAGACTACATTTTGCATTTCCAATGCACAGTATAAATGGACTGTTATGTCATATGGGCTTAAAGTTGCTCCATCATTGTTTCAAAGAACAATGACCAAGATTTACAAGCCTATCCTCTACAGTGCAATCATTTACATCGATGACATTCTCCTGTTCTTAAAGACCCATGAGGAACATCAGGCTTTACTTCAGCAATTCTTAGATCTTACTAAACAGTATGACATTATGCTTTAAACCTCGAAAAGCATCATTGACATTAACGAAATTGAATTTTTGGGTATAAATTTTAAAGATGGATTCTACTAGCTTGGTCCACATTGCACAAGAGCTGTTACACTTTCTTGAAGAACATCTCACTGTGAAACAGATACAACAATTTCTCTGAATTGTTAATTATATCCGTGAGTTCATATAACATGTGGCAGCTTATACTTCATGTTTATCCAAGTTCTTGAAAAAATCCACCATCCTAGACATTAGAACAAACCAAAGTTGTCTTGACTTAAAGCACATTTGTTAAGATCCTCCACCTTTAAAGATTCCTGAAATAGAACAACGCATACTATAGACAGATGCTAGTGACAATTATTAGGGTGTTGTTCTTCTAGAAGACATCAATGACAACTAACATTATTGTGGTCATGCCAATGGCCAGTTATCCTCTGAAAGCCATTATCACCTCAGTTACAAAGAAATTCTGACTGTTAAGTGAGGCATTGAAAAGTTTGCTTTCCACCTCACACCTTATCATTTTGTCATTGAAATGGATAACACCTCATTCCCTAAGATTTGTGATCAACCAAAAAAAAAGCTTCCCAACAGTCAATTGCTTTGTTGGCAAGAATGATTTTCTCGCTATAAATTCTCCATCCGCCATATCAAAGGTCACCACAATACCCTTGTTGATTTTCTCTCTAGACATGCTAAACCAATCTTGCTTCTTTCATCTTCTCTATGCCATTTTATTCCTCTTTTTTGGCTAAAGGAATTTCCCAAATTTGCAAAATATAAAAAAGATTTTCCTCCTCCAACAAATGCTGCAGATCTTTTCCCCCTTCTTCATCAGAGTCTATTTTATTATCTCCATCTCACCCTTCTTAAATTCGACATTCTACCTACTCCTGATCTTTTTGATGCTCTTACCTCATATAAACTCATGTATCATCTTTTTGATACTCTTCATGAAACTACTTTATGGCATCTCTAAGCTTTATTTGCCTTAAATGCTTGCTCCATATCTCTATCACCTCTCCATGTTTATCGTCACTTGTCTAATCCTACTAACGCTCATTCTCTTTTATGGACTTTCCTGGAATGGTTTTAACCCTTATCCAAATGGCGTATTGGGCATGTATCTTGACTCATCATCGTTTATGGGACACTGCCTTGAATGATCATAAAACTTATGCTATTTATATAAGCCATCGTCCCTACTGTATAAGTATTTCAGGTCATTTGTGTACCCTAAATCACATTCAGCTTTGGCAAACTACCCTCGATTGGTCTACAGAAGGTACACATTTAATGGGAGAATTACATTCTTTCTTAGATCAACTCAATCAATTCCCGAGTCAGCCTCCTTCAAATATTTGTATATCCCTTAGTCCGTATTTTGGAAACACTACTCTTTTTGCACAATAGAGAAGGGTGACTCTGTTACGTTCCCTAGTTATGGATCTCGTGATAGGATGATTGACAGGAAAATCAATCTCAAACAGCCTCCTTTTTTCCTTGCTCTTATTCGCGTTCTTGGTCCTACCTATTCTGACTGTAAATACAGCTCGTTAAGGGAGCTGAAACCTTGGAATTCAATGAATGAGAGAACTCCGATCTCGTTTTGAGTAAAAATTCTGCTTATTCTTTATTGCCTGTGATTGCCAAATAAATATACTAGTCTCCTTACATCATTAGGAGTCCTATTGAGAAAGGTTCACTTTAAAACGGAAATACGACAAAGATCTACGGCAGAATATCAAATAATAAACTGACTCAAAACAGAAATAACAACTTGACTATCTAGATAGAAATAATGAACCGAAATTAACGCTTCTTCCTCATATATGTTTGCCCCACAAATGCATCCACAACAGACTCCCTCTAATGTCATCAACATTCAAGCTGGTGAAGTTCCTTGTCCTATATATCGACATTCGACGGCTTCAAGCAAACCATCCAGCCCAATCCTATTTCTAGTCCTGGGCTTTCTACTTGGCAATTCACAAATCTTAGTCCTCTCTTTGGGCAACTTGATAAAGATATGACTTTGACAGAAGAATCTACCTATGATGATGACCTCACTTTAGCCCTCTAAAGAATGACTCGTCTTTTTAGGAATTTGCTTTTGAGCCTTTTGATGAAAAAGAATCTTTGTGGCCCATAAAACAATGTAAAAGATTCCTTCTTATCATCATACTATTTATTTTTTAGAAAGTTGTTTACTTTTTCAAAGTAGCTTTGTTAAAGTTGTGATAATTGTACTTTAAAATTACTTTCTTTTTTAAAGTTGTAATGAGTGTGTCTCTTGAGAGTTTCATGCCTTTGCTTCACCTATAAAAGCAAGGTTTCTCCTTCATTGTAAGCACGACTAGATTTGACGAAGTTTGATTTCAATGAATATTAGTTTAAGTGTTTTCCATTCTCTCGAAGTTCTCTCTCTCCTGAAAGCTTAAGTCTTGAGTAATGTTACTATCTGTTATTATACAGAAACAAGTATGCTTTACACTTGGCTTTTCTAAGGATTTTGTGTATCAGAAAGTCTAAGATAGTCTGTGACTGCTTTTAAAACAATTCCGTTGTAAGATTAGAGTTTAACGGGGAAAGAGTGTAGATACTGTTGCGACTATTGTTTCAAAGGAGAAAAGGCGTTGTGAGAAAGTAAGGTTCCTAAGAGGAAAGCTGAGTGTTGTGCCCGTGGAGAGAAGGGCTTTGAAGTCTCGGCCATCATACCTGAAACTTACCGATAGTCACAAGGTTCTAATGTTGTTCCACAATAGTCTACCAAACACTTCAGTAGTCTACAATCTGACTTTAGTTGGTCGATGGTCTTCTGAAAGGTATTATCTTGGCTAGTTGGTTGTCGTACTTTCCCTGTGTGCCCTTCGGGTTCCCCGATTGATATCAGAGCCATCTTTCATGTCTTGGCCAGCAGTAACATTGTCTCTTGATAAGAGTGAATAGGGAGAGAGCCTATAAGTAATGAAAACACTACCAAATGACCCTGTTCATTTATCTTCTACTTTGTCTATGTCTAGTCTACCTTATAGTGTTAAGTGTGTTTTATTTAATCGTATAAAAAATCTTGTAGAGATTACCCATGTTCTTATAGAAAATCATATTTGTGAGTCTTTTTTACCTTTGTTGAGTTTGTACAATATTTATTCATGTGATCGTTCTTAGAGGAGAAGTATACGTACTATTTTGTTTACCTCTAGACCAAAAATAAAAGAAATCATTCAGAGTTTCAGATTGGAATACTGTGGCCTCAGATCTAGAACAACAAAATAATACGTAAAGCTTGAAATCCTCAAAGAGCTGATCTCTCTCTAGAGAGAGCACATTCATACGCATCTTCATATTGAAGCTATACGCTTTGTTTTCACACTTCATAGAAGAAAGGGAACACTTGCTACAACAAGGATATCTCTTTTTGACACTGTGCTTTGATTGGTATCTTGCTTACAACGCTCAATAATGGAAGTGTCATTATGACAATAATACCTGATTTCAATATCAAGTTGGATGATCCCATTTTGTCTGAACGTCTATAAGTTCAGATCCAGATCACTGGAGCAGATCAAGATCCTACAACCATCATGGCTATCTTACATTTCCAGATAATCTATCGTTTTCAGAATCATGCTTTCGACCTTAACTTTTCAAAATCTACTTTAGATGTTCTTTACATGGTCATTGATCATGCTAATGATTAGACTACTATCATCTAGATCCCGAAGCAACTACCAGCAACAGATACCAACCGGGGACATCGAAGGGCACACAGGAAAGTACGACAACCAACTAGTCAAAACAACACCTTTGAGAAGACCATCGACTAACTAAAGTCGGATTGTAGACTATTGCAGTGTCTGGTATACTATTGTGGAACAACATGGAAACCTTGCGACTATTAGTAAGTTCCAGGTATGATGGTCGAGACTTCAAAGCCCTTCTCTCTACGGGCACAACACTCAGCTTTCCTTTTAGGAACCTTACTCTCTCACAACACCTTTTCTCCTTTGAAACAATAGTCGCAACATTATCTACACTCTTTCCCATTAAACTCTAATCTCATAACGGAATTGTTTTAAAAGCAGTCATAGATTGTCTTAGACTTTTTGATACACAAGATCCTCAGAAGAGGCAAGTATAGAGCATACTTGTATCTATATAATGACAGATAGTAACATTACTCAAGAATTAAGCTTTTAGGAGAGGGAGAACTTCGAGAGAATGTAAAAGACTCAAACTAATAATCATTGAAATCAAACTTCATCAAATCTAGCCGTGCTTACAATGAAGGAGAAACCTTGCTTTTATAGGCAAAGTAAGGGCATGAAAGTAAATCAAGAGACACACTCATTACAACTTTAAAAAAAAAGTAACTTTAAAGTACAATCATTACACCTTTAACAAAGCTACTTTAGAAAAGTAAACAACTTTCTAAAAAGTAAACAGTATGATAATAAGAAGGAATCTTGTACACTGATTTGTGGGTCACAAAGATTCTCTTTCATCAAAAGACTCAAAAGCAAACTCCTAAAAAGACGAGTCATTCTTTAGAGGGCTAAAGTGAAGTCATCATCACAGGTGGATTCTTTTGTCAAAGTCATATCTTTATCAAGTTGCTCAAGAAGAGGACTAAGATTTGTGAATCGTCAAGCAGAAAGCCCAGGACTAGAAATAGGAGTGGGTTCATGGATTGGACTGGATGGTTTGCTTGAAGCTGTCGAATGTCGATATGTAGGACAAGGAACTTCATCAACTTGAATGTTGATGACATTAGAGGGAGTCATCCTTGTCCATTGTGCAAGAAGAGTAGCGTTTCCAAAATACAAACTAAGGGATATACAAATATTTGAAGGAGACTGACTTGGGAATTGATTGAGTTGGTCTAAAAAAGAATGCAATTCTCCCATTAAATCTGTACCTTTTGTAGACCAATCGAGGGTAGTTTGTCAATGTTGAATGTGATTTAGGGTACACAAATGACCTGAAGTACTCATACAGTAGGGACGATAGATTATATAGATAGCATAAGCTTTATGATCATTCAAGACAGTGTCCCATAAACGGTGATGAGTCAAGATTTGAGACATGTTAATACACTACTTAGCCTCCCAAAAGACCTTGTGAAGGGAAATCATACTAAATCACTTAAACAACAAAAAATAGAAATCATATCCATTTTTCTAGTTTCTCACTTTATTCATTATAATTTTTATTACCGATGCTTCCAATGAACAATCACACCTTAATTAACCAAGCACACCCTTATTTGAGTATGATAACAACTCACGCAAATAAATCACCAGAGACATTCACAATTTCAATCAATTATGAATCAAATAGCTAGTAGTCAAAATCCATTACCACGAAATAAAGGACAGGTTTTGGCCACCCCCATCAGCATCAAAACCATGGCCTTCACCTCTACCACCAGAATTTCCGCCACCGCCACCGCCACTGCCACCGCCACCAGGAGAGCCCCCAAGTCCACCATCACCTGAGCCAACATCAGAAACAGCCAAAGTTCGAAACTTTTCAAAACCCAGTTGCCTAAATCCCGTGTTGCAATGTCCTACTCCAAGAGAAGAATTCAGCCGATTAGCACACAAACTATCAGAAGAAGAACAATAACAACAAACCCTGCGTGCATTAGTTTGAACACGATTCAAGCAAAGCTGAGAATTTGAACCGAGCTGCAAACAGTATCTGGGTGAAAACGACAGAAAACCGCATGAAAATGTGGACTTGCGGGTAAAAGATAAAGGATTGGACACAATTTTTGCCATGATTAAAAGGGCTGGTTCTTTTAGGAGGTGGGAAGTTTTGGATAAGTTTTGCAACTGAATTGAGATGATGGGGTTTAGGCTGAAGCAGGGTTTCGGCAGCAGAAATCGTTAACACACAAAGAACCAATCCGACAAATGAGGCTGCAAGAAGCAGAGTGTCAGTGTGGCCCATCACTGGCGTTTCTGGAGCTTATGCATCTGCCTTAACTCTTTTTAAGGTCTTGTTTTCTGATCATGCAGGTGTTTGGACGACCTGTCATGTTAGCTTCCAATTAACAAACCAGATTTCTCATATTATATAAATAGGAATTGAAACCAATCCCTTTAGGTATTTCAAATAATATTAACATAAATTTTTTAATTTGAAGAAGAGATTTTTTTTAATATTAAAAATTTTACAATGTAAAATATTAAAATTTTAATTATATTATAGAAACTAAAAAAAACATCAATTTAACTAAATTATTATAATTATTTATAATATCACGTTACATTTTAATATTTTTAAAACAATTAAATTACTATTTTGTTAGTTTCTAATATATAAATTAATATTTTAATTTATGTGACAATAACATAATTTAAAATAATTCAATTAAATATTTTTTAAAAATATTTTCATTTTATAATATTTAAATAATTTTTAATTATTATCATAATTGCATCTTATTTGAAATATAGTAAGTTAATAATATTTCAAATATGGGGTTAGTAATGGGTTAGATCTCACAATATGTATTCAAAGTTAGTCTAACCCGTAACTAAAGTTTTAAAAACTGAATTGGATCGTTCAGTTCAATTAAAAAAAAATTGAACCGATCAGTAGTTCGGTTCGATTTTACCTAATAACTTTTATATATAAAAATTAGTCGGTTCAAATTTTTTTCTGTCGGACCGGATTATCTGGTCCGGTTTTAAAAAACTTTGCTCGTAACATAATCAAACACGAAACTTTAGACTCAATTTCGAGATTGACTTTAGATGGCCTAAAATTTGTTCTGATTTAAGTTAAATATGATTAAATATATTTTTATTTTTAAAATTAAAAATACATTATTTCACTTAAAAAATTCAAATTTTAGACTAAATTAAGCCTATTATTATAAAGAAAATTTTGATTTCGATTTTAATCTAAAATTTAGTCAACTCAAATCGTACTTATTAATATTGCGCCGGTCAGGGCCTAATCGAATCGAGGCGGCCCAAAATTTAGTGAACTCAAATCATACTTATTAACATTGAACCGATCGGGGCCAAACCGAATTCGGGCGGCCGAAAGTGCATTGTACCATACCTCCGGGAGTAAAAGAATGCAGATATTAGTTTCTACTCCGAATGAACATAAAAGTAATCTCCAAATGCGACACCGTCTGGGTTAATTATACATTGATTAAGAAACGGACAAGTCAGGAGTTCTAATGAATGGCGCCTCTTTTGTCTTCTCTTCTCTTCTTTCAACCACTACGCTAGTACGCTACGCCTGCAAAGATCGCTCCTTTTACGTGATCTTTGCTTCCTTCTTCCGATTTCTCCATTACCCATTATCCGAACCAGTTAAGGTAGTAAATTCATGTTAATAATTTCTTCATGCGTTTCTTTCTTTCTTTGGCTCAGTCAACTGATTGATTTGTCTTGAGACATGAACTTGGCTGCGTTGTGAAGATTTTTCAAGTGACTAAAAGTATGTGAATGCATTTTATTTCGTAAAGGACCAATGCGCTTTATTATTTTCTTGTTCATCTTTTTGAAATTTTCTTTCTTTTGGATTGATGTTAAATTCTGTTTATGGAATTTGCTCTGAAATCCGTACATTTGTAGGTGGGCAATGACGTTGCCTTCGGAATCATGGATGAAGGAATTAGCTGAGGCATCGAAACTAGCGGAGGAAGTCAACGGCATGATTTCCGGGAAGAATTCTGTTGCTGCTTCAGGACAAGGGACACAGAGACATTTATCGACTGCTCGAAGGAAAATCACCATCCTCAGAACAAAGCTTGATGTTTTACAGGCTCTTTTGCCAGAACTTCCGAAGAAACAGATAATGTAAGTTTCCAATGCTCATATATCTTTGGTATGTTATGGTCAATGTAGAAATTTTTTTATATATTTGAAAATGAGAAGATTTTGTTAATTTCCTCTTTTATAACTTTATTGGATGATGGTGTTTCAAGTTCTTCTTAAACCTGAGGAAATTTCATGCTCAAGAGTGGAGGAGATCTGTTTAGACATTAATCTCTTACTGTATCTTTTACCTGCTTTTGTCTCTGCTCCTGAAAGTATTGTTGCTATTATTTTGGACAGAAGTGGGAAAGAGATGAATCGAAGACAAGACATGCTGAAGAATTTGAGTTCGAAAGCTAACCAGATGGCAACTACTCTCAACATGTCCAGTTCTAACAGAGATTATTTACTGGGCCCTGATAACAAGTCAGAGGATGTTATGAACAGAGCAACTGGCCTGGATAACCAAGGTCTTGTTGGCTTTCAGAGACAGATTATGAAAGGTAATAGGACATTATACATTTGGCAATTGGCATTTTCTTACTTGTAGCGAGTTTAATTTCAAGATTTGTGAGTTTATGATGCGGATTTGCTACATATTGCGCAGAACAAGATGTTGATCTGGGAAAGCTGGAGGAGACGGTGACTAGTACGAAACACATTGCTTTAGCCATTAATGAGGAGCTAGGCCTTCACACTAAGCTCCTGGTGGGTACTGATAATTGTTTTACTATTTTCAGTTTGTATAATCTTCTTGTCTCTCTGAGCAGTTTTTGGCAGAACTAATTGCAGCTTAACTTTATTTCTGTTTCTCCTAAACATTGCACTTGCAGGATGATTTGGATGAGCGGGTAGATGAAACAAACTCTCGTCTACAGGTTAGCTTAAATCCATATGTATAAAACCCTACAGACATGCTTTCTTGTCTTTTTTAGAAGCTCTTTGGAAAAATGGTGGTTTTGGTTCGATATTATCCAAGCTGGAATTGGAATACAAGTATAGGCTAGATAAATCAATAGATAATCTTGTTCCTATTGAAATATGAGTGTAAGTGAAGACCTGATTATAAACAATACAAATCAAAATGCCCATAGTTTGAGCAATAGCCAGATCTCGAATTACTAATCAATTAGACGGAGATCGAGACATTCGGAATTTCAAAGTTGATGACACTTTTTTAGTTAGGAATGATAATGGAAACAGTTATTCCACATATTTTGATATTGAAAATCAAGTTTTTGAGATTAACAAACATCATTGATTAGCTTGTGAATTAACATCCACATTACTGATACGTTATTGAATTCAGACCACTGCTATACTATTCTGAGAGTCCAAATGAACTTTGTGATTTAACTAACCTAAAACCTTAATGATTATATAATCTAATCATGTATTTGTCTATTGTCTTTTGAACAGATGGTGCAAAGGAAGTTGGCTTTTCTGAATAAACGAACCAAAGGTGGTTGCTTTTGCTCAATGTTATTGGTCATTGCCATTGTCATTATGGTTCTTGTGATATGGGCACTAATCAAGTACCTGTAGCTTGAAGCTTAGAACTATTGTAGCCTTCCTTTCTTGTGTGTGTGGCCTTGTATTAACTTTATCGAGCATGTATTGCCACATTACAGGAAATGAGTTTGCTTCTTGTTGCATGG
>JANITX010000210.1:3886142-3899457 GCA_027564395.1 Erythroxylum ulei | reverse complement strand
AATTTTGTCGAAATTTTTATAAATTATAGTTCACTTATAAAATTATATTTTGATTAAGAAAAAGTCTATGGGCACGAAGCCTACATCCCGTCAACTTTTTTTGTACACTCACACTAAGAAGCATAACAGTGTGACCTTCGTTAACACCCGATGTAGAGAACTAATTGTATGTGAAATTTATGTTTTAATATTAATGTTTAATAATTATCACTTACTAACATAAACATTGTTTTATGATAGGACAAAATAAAAGAAATCATTTAAGATTTAACGACAGTCTCAACAGTCTAAAGATGTTGATGAGACTCGAACCTATCTTCATGCAGTGGGTGGTAGGGACCGTCGTGGAAAGATATTCGGCTTAGGTTCTTTTGCGAACACATGTTATTCGCAATCCTCCGCATCTTGTACAGCAACATCTAATAGACGGTCCACACCTAATGAAGTTCATGAGCTTCAGAGCATAATACAGACATTGGCAACTCAGTTGCAATAGTTGATGGAGTACATAGCTTAGCTCTGTAATGAGATTGATGAGTTGAAGGGGAAGCGTAACACCTCATTGCAGCAATTAGAGCATCCACAGTCACTAAATGAATAACATACTTGTAGTCATTTTGTATGAATTATAAATACTTATTATGTACAAAATAATTTTTATTATCAATTAAGATAATGTTTATTTTATATCATCAATCAACTTTCTGTTTTAACAAATTAAATGTTGAAACAAATCAAAATATTATCAACGGATAACTCATAACCGTCGAAATTATGCATTAATCATAACATCATCAAATAAAATTTAATATAGGGAAATTAAAGAAAATAATTTTTAGTAAATTTATTGACGGAAAAATTTGTCGGTAAAATCTATTTGATTTACCAATGGATAACTAATAATCATTGGTAATGGCAATATTAACTTACCGACGGAATAACCAATTCCGTCAGCAAGTTTGTCGACGGACATATCTTATCCGTCGGTAACTTTACCAATCGAAGATAACACAAATAATCGTCAGTATATTCATCGATGATTATACAAAATTTTCGTTGGTAAATTTATGAAGTACATTATGTGATTCGTTGCAAATTATTACCTACATTTGTTTCTCCAACGCCTTGGTCCGTCGGTAAATTCCGTGAATAACTT
Source organism: Erythroxylum ulei (assembly GCA_027564395.1). Taxonomy (NCBI): domain Eukaryota; kingdom Viridiplantae; phylum Streptophyta; class Magnoliopsida; order Malpighiales; family Erythroxylaceae; genus Erythroxylum; species Erythroxylum ulei. Next base: position 3,898,301 of record JANITX010000210.1, on the reverse strand, counting down.
AGCTTTCTAATGGAATGTGTAGATGTTTTGTTTGTAATTTCCATTGCTAAGCTTTATTTTTCTTGTAGTGCTTTGAGTGATTTTAATATATTCTATAGCAATGGTCTTCAATTTACTCATAATATTATAATTAATTAGCATTAAATTATAAGTGATTGAAATTTTGGGATGCAAAAAAAGGTACTAATCCTAGTTATACTTGGAGTAGTATTTTTTCTAGCATTGATTTTGTTAAGAAAGGGTGTAGGAAACGTGTTGGAGATGGGAGTACAATTAGTGTTTGTACTGACCCTTGGCTGCTAGATGCGGTGAATCCATATGTTTCTACGGTTTTGGATGTTTCTTGGCTAAATCTTAGAGTGTCGGATTTGATCTTGCATGATCTCAAACAATGGAATTTGCCCTTCATCTCAGCTTTGTTTAATGAGCGAGATAGAGATTTGATTCTCCAGATTCCTCTGAGCTTACATCGAAGTATTGATGATTGGGTTTGGGCGTTTGATAGGAAAGGTGCATATTCGGTTAAAAGTGCTTATCGCTCTAATCATGTTGTTCCTCGAGGTTGGACTCCCATTCTTTCTTCTCCTATTTGGAAGCAATTTTGGTCTTTAAACATCCCAGCTAAGATGAAAAATTTCTTTTGGCGTTCGCTAAATGCTTGCTTGCTAGTTCGTGCTCTTCTTGTACACAAAGGTGTGGATATTTTGCCGTTGTGTCCGATTTGTGGTATTGGGCCTGAATCCATTTCACATATTTTATTTGAGTGCTATTATGCTAAGGAGGTGTGGTCGCTTTCTCATTTGGGATTATTCCATTCCTTTTCTGTTGTGTTGCCGGAGTGGTTTTCTTTTATCACACATAATTATACTGATGATGAGCAATGTTTGGCTATCTCTATTTGTTGGGCTTTGTGGAAAAATAGGAATGATCTGGTTTGGCATGGTCTTCAACATTCGGCCCAATCAATTATTTTTTTAGCCCGTTCGATGTTGAGGAATTGGAATAATGCTCGGCGGCGACAATCTGCGATGGCTTGTAATGTCCCTTTTGCTCCTCTTGTGTGGCAGAAACCACCAGATGGTTTTATTAAAATTAACACAGATGCTGCTATTTTTAAAGAGATGAGGAAGACAGGTACTGGTTTTGTAGTTCGGAATAGCAATGGGGACTGTATAGCTGCTGGCAGTAATATTTTTTCAGGGGTTTTGGATCCGTCAACGGCAAAGGCTATGGATATTCGTGAAGCTTTAAGCTGGGTGAAGATGCAAAATTTACACTCTGTTATTATTGAATCAGATTTGCAATTGGTTATTCAAAGCTTTCTTTCGCGTAGTCGCAATCGGTCGGAGATTGATTTCATTGTTAATGATTGTTTCTTTCTTAGTTATTCCATTAATGATATTCATTTTGGTTTCTGTAAAAGATCTGCGAACCGTGCAGTTCACGCGCTTGCGAGAAATGCTTGTTCTACGTCAGGTCTTGTTTATTGGAATTTATTTCTCCCTGCTTGTATTTCTTCAGCTCTAGCTGCGGACAATAGTTCTTAATAAAGCTTTCCTTGTTTGATTTCAAAAAAAAAAGTCCACGTTTAATTAAAAAAATATCATTTTATATTTTTAATTTTAAAAAAATTGGCGCAATTAACCTATTTTTATCCCTTGACCACCAAGCCATCCATTTATGTAGGCCCCATATAAATAAATGGCTTTGATTAAAAGGAGACAGATTAAGACCAGAATAAAAGGGATAGAGGATTTCAGCTCCTACTATTTAGGGTGCAAAAAAAAAAGTGTCCTACTTAAGTTTCAACTTTTTTTTTTAGCTTTAGGTTGAATTCAAACTCGACTACTTGATCGAAGTTTGAAATTTTCATTAAGAAAAATGTCATTTTGTTAAAATTTTAAAAATAAAAACTTAAATTTAATCAATCTTAATTACGTTTTAGATCGAGCCCAAGTTAAAAAATAGAATTTCAGGCAAAACTCAAGTGTAAAAATAGAATTTCAGGATGAGTTATGGTCATTATCAAGCCTAACTGCTATTTTATCAATGTTTTCAAAACTAAACCAAAAATTAAACTAATAAAATAAGAAATTTAAAATTTAAAATGTTCAATTAATTAATATTAATTAAATATTTAAAAATTTTGAAAATTGTACTTGTTTATTAAAAATTTTAATATTTAATTAAAAAAGAGATTGTTAAATATAAATTAATTAGTTTATTTTAGATTATAAAAATTAGTTAATTAAAAAAAGCCAATTAATTAATAAACTAATAAACTACTAAAAATGTTAATCGAAATTGACCCCAAAAAAATTAAAAATTGAAATTAACCGACAATCCAGTCAGTTGACTTTTTTAATCTTTCGTACCTACATAACGCACCTACTGGTGTGTTTAGAAAGCGTAAATGAAAGCAGGGTCAATTGGAGCAAGAAAGCGTAAATGAAGACAATGGATGTCCTTCTCTTTAGCTTTTCAGCTCCACTCTCCTCTTCTTTATTCAGAAGTTCGTATCTTTTCTCATCAACTAAGAGAGTTGCTGTTTTTCCCAGTGAGTGTTCCCTTTTCTCTGGGCAAGGATTTGAACTCAAAGAATTTTCTTATATTGCGGTGATTGATATGATTTTTCAAGTTAGCTTGATACCTACATGGTATTGTGTTATGGAGGGACTTTTGATCGTTTCATTGGAATGAACAATCTCACTTCAAGTTGGCTCCTTTTCGATTGTGTATATCTTACTGTGTTGTTTACCTTTTCTGGGTTTGTTTCAAACATGAAATTTGAATCATTGAGGATTACTTAGGAGATGATTGTAGAAGATGGAATAGGCTAGAGTAGGACGCAGTTATGGCTTTGTGATTTTTTTTTGATGATGTTATTAAATGCTTACCGTCTTTGAACAGGCAGGTCCCAGGTGAAACCCATTGATATATGCTTAAAACCTGTCAATAGTCTATGCACTTTGGTTCCCATTTGCACTAGGAAAACCAGTGCGGTGGCTGTTAAGTCATCTTCTGAGATTGAGGCAACTGGCCCAGAAATTGAGGACCCCAAGGCTGATGACAGTGATGATGAAGAGGGTATTCTGCTAAACAAAGTTCCTTTGGATTCCAAGCTGCAACAGAAGCTTGAGCATAAGTTGAGGTTGAAATTGGCAAAAAGGATAAGGGTTCGAAGAAAGAAACTTGTTCGCAAACGGAGGATGAGGAGAAGGGGACAATGGCCCCCTTCAAAAGTAAAGAAGTTGAAGAATGTCTAACCCTTATGTCCTCTCATTTTGCAGGTAAGCTGCTTGTATTCCTTGATTTGGTGATGCGTCTTGTTGTTTTGGTATCAAATTTGTTTATATTGATTCCTTTTTATAGAGAAAAGTAATCTTAGCTAAACTGAGATTTCTCTAACTCTTTCTTTTGGTAATTAATGAGGCTTAGTAAAATCGTACAAACTTCAGCCACTCAGTGCAGTGAGTAGTTTATCATAAAGTTGAGATGATGGTTCCCCTGTTTAGATCACAACTTTATGGAAAACATGAAAGCCAGAATATTCTTTGCGAAGGCTTTTGAGAGAATGAGTTTTATTTGCTGACACTAAATGATACAAAGGTTGAGGTTTAGAAGAATTGACTTGGTGGAGGGAAGTACAAGAAAGTACACAATGCTTAGGAAAGAGGCTATTAGTTGAAACATTAGATTTTAAGAGAAGGTAGGATAATATACTTGAGCAAGAAGAGACTGTAGTAAGAAAAGAGAGAAACGACCGGAAGAACTACTTAAGAATGTATGGAAGCTTGTGTATAATACAAATTGACAAAGCAGTTGTACTTGTCATAATATCAGATTCTTTTGCTGTTTCATTGTACATTCTTCTTTCACTTCTTCTGCTCTAGGAAGAGGAGCATAATTTGTGCTATATGAGAAGAGACTCTAGTTTAGTGAATATGAATTTCCCAGTAAGGTCGAGTTACTTCTATGCTTGCTTGCAGTATGATGAACCATATTTGTCCCCTTATTTTGTTTGTGTAGAAGCATGTACTGTGGTGTAGGTTTACTTCGATGGAATGTTGCTGTATGTGGCGTCTTTCACTTAAAAACTGGCATCCTGGAAAGCGCTTCATAAAATTCTTGGCGAGAAAAGTGTTCAATGTTGGAAGTTTTTTCGTAGAAACCTCTTTGCCTAGTGATCATTACATAGGTAGAAGTTAATGTCTCCTTTACTAACTGTGTCTCACTCACTCTTTTCTGTTAATGATCAATCCATTACATCTCTTCTTCTGCAACAACCTTCTTTACAAATACATAGACGAAAGGATTTTAATTTGCCACTGTGAAATAAATGAATGTGATTAGTGGATTGACGTTATTATACAAACAAACTTGTTTTGAGTTGTTCTTACCTCAGTATCTGGTGATTTCTGTCTCCATTTGTTCCTGTAACTTTCTTTGTTTGATGCAACAGATTAATCTGATGCAAATATCCAAATTTGCTCCATCTTTCTGTAATTTCTCGATTCAAGTTCGGTTTTGCTTGCAGTGAAGTGGCCAGATTCTGCTTTAATATGGTAATTGTGAATATTAGACAGCAGTTATTGTGTAGTAGATAAACATCAGTAGAAACTTTAGGCTGAGCTTGCTTAGCCATTCTTTGTTCTATATGGATATCTTGAGCTCTCTTGGTCTTTAAATTTCTAGTTTTAAAGTGTTCTTCAACAACTTAGTTAAGAGGGTGTGCTGAGTATGGAAGTTGTTTGCCTCATTTGGACATTACCTTAATTTTTATGAAATTAACAATCGTTTAGCAATAGGCCGAGCCCCGACTCCTTAAGACTCGAGCTCAAGTCTTAAACTTTTCTTAAAGTCAAAGTCAAAGTCAAAGTGAAAGTTAAAGCCTAAATCGGACTTTAAGCAATGTTTTAAAAACTGGATCGGACATCGAACCAGTCGAAGGAAAGGTTTAAGGTTTAAAGATTTAACCGGTAGTAAACCGCTATAAAATCGGTATATAATAAATAAGGAGTAAAACTTATAAAAATAAGTAAAAATAAAAGATTTTATTGAAATAAAAATACACCAATGTCTATTATTATATAATGAATTAATAATAAATAAATATGAGTCTAATATAAATATTAAAATAATAATAAAAATCAAAATTGTATTTTTGAAGTAAGTTGTGTCTCATCATTGTCAAAAGTTCCAAATTCTTCAACGCTATTTAAAGATTCGTAAATTACGCTTTCATCTAAGTGTTACAGAAATTAATATGAAATAGAGTTCTAAATGTTACAAAATTGATATGAAATAGAGTTCTAAATGTTACAAAACTTATCACTATTAGAAATTGATATGAAATAGAGCTCTAAATATTACAGAAATTGATATAAAATAGAGTTCTAAATGTTACAGAAATTAATATGAAATAGAGTTCTAAATGTTACAGAAATTAAAACCTTGTGAAATTTGTAGTTCTGTACAGTGACAAACCGGACGAATGGTTCAAATTATTTACTTCTAGTTTCAATGGAATTTGTCGTTGATGAAGAAATCACTCAAGACCAGCAAAGTTTCCTGACATCTCTTCCACGGATAACTAGGGAAGTTTTGCGTGTAAGTCAGCTTTCTCCATTCTTTTAACGTTGGATAAAATAATGAAGTTCATGAGTAGTGGATGATTCGCTGAGAATGTTCAGATATTTTTTCCTTCACTTCGTATTTTATTCCGTGATCATTAATTTTCCTCCTCTTTAGAACCCAACTTGAACAATACGAATACGTGAGCGGGAAAAAGGCAATTCCAAGATTTTCTCGGAAATTTCAAATATTTCCATTTATTTTAAGGGTCAGAATTTATGCACAAATAAAATGTTTTGAATTTCTCCAAATGGTTTTTTGATAATAGCTTTTTCTAAAAGAGATGTACATTAGGCTACATAATATACTTTTGAGAAACAAGCTTTTAAAGTTAAAAGTGAATAAAAACATGATATACCAAGTTCATTATGTATTATCAAGGTTTTAAAAATCGGACCGGACCGTCTGGTCTGACTAGAAGAAGTTTGAACCGGTCAATTGTTATACATAGAGATTATTAGGTGAAACCGAACTGGATCACTACCGGTTCAAACTTTTTGTAATCGGACCGAACAGTTCGGTCCGGTTTTTAAAACTTTGCATCTAACTGATGTATAGGCCAAGTAAAATGTGTTGTAACAACAGTTACTGTTTTAGCAACTGGTGAAAAACTATCAGTAAATTCAATTCTCTCAATTTGATGATATCCTTTTACAACTAGCCTAGCCTTATAACGGTCAATAGTCTCATCAGACTTAAGTTTCACCTTATAAATCCACCTGGAACCAATAGCCTTCTTATCATCTGGTAAAGGAGTTAAAATCCAAGTATGATTGGATTCCAATGTAGCCAACTTCTACTGCATAGCTCTTACCCAATGTACATTAGTTCTAGCCTGGTGATAAGATTGAGGTTTCTGAATATTTGAAACATTTTCCAAAAATGATATGTATGTGGACGTAAGATGTAGGGTAGGCATAAAAGGAAAAGTAGAAGGGGTATAAGCCGATGAACTACATCCTGAATATGAAGTCAAAACATTGTTGGTAGTTGCTTGAAACATAAAATCATTTAGCCAAGTTGGTTTATGTGATATTCTGATACTCCTACGCAACTCAGGAGTGATAGTAAGAAGAAATGTTGAAGTATGAGAAGATGGAGATTCAGGGATATGTGTATCAGTGTTTGAAACTGGTAAATTGATAGGAAAAATGCTAATACCCGAAGGTAAAACATCAAGAACATCATAAGGTTGATCAATTGGAACCAAAGGAAGTGGAATAACTAGTGTGAGATTAGGCGAAGACTGATAAGGAAAAGTATTTTTATGAAAAACTACATCTCTAGAAACAAGAACAGAATGAGATTCCAGATCAAACAACTTATAGGCCTTTTGTCTATGACTATATCCCAAGAAAATATACTTATATGCCCTTGGATTAAACTTATCCATTTGTGGCAAAACAAAGACATCCAAAAGACTTTATATGATCATACTTGGGTGGATAATCATATAAAATCTTATAAGGTGTTTTCCATCTTAAAAGAGAAATAGGAAGCTTATTTATGAGATAAGTTGCTGTAAGTATAGAATCATCCCAAAATTGTTTAGGTAAAGAAGCTTGAAACAAAAGAGCCCAAGCTATTTGTAAAGTGTTTATGTTTTCTCTCCACTATTTCATTATGTTGTGGTGTATAAACACACGACTTTATGATATTTCCAACCAGAATGTTGATCATAGCGACCCCAAATATCAACATGCACTAATTAGAAAAAAGAAACAATTCCCGTCACCGACTTCACTTTATTAAATAAACAAAAGCTACTCATAAAGTTAACAATTGCAAGCCAACAGCACAACCCCAATAATTAACATGTGGACCCATCAAGGATGCATTTATCATGTCCTTCTGAGTCATTGACACATTACCATATATCCAAACAAAGCTTTGCCAATTGCAGACACGGGACTATGAAGAATTTCTGTCACTTAGCTTTACCAGTGATGGCGTTGCTGATGCTGCTCGTGAGCACAAGTGATCGCTACTCTGGCATGGCTGCAGCGGGTGGTGTTGTTAGCCCATTGAACATTAATAGAAGCAACACGGACGTGGTCTCCATAGCTGAGTCCGACTTGGAGTCGGAGTTTATGATGGAATCGGAAACCACCAGAATGCTTGCCGGGGCTGTGTCGGGAACATCCTACCGCAATCTCAGGCGAGGACCTGCTTATAAATGTGGTAGAGGTGAACGCTACTGTCTACCTGGTAGAAATCCTCCATCTCCAAAGGAAAAGTACGACCCCTACAAGCGCAACGCATATCATTGAACCACCGGAGTTCCATCCCAGAATAAGATCAGCTGCAGACTGAATTTGTTGTTGTTGTTGTTGATTTTGTTTTTCTTATTTCTTTTCTTAATCAAGTGTTGGAACTAATATCCCATGTTGTTGTTAAACTAATTAGTGAACTATGGATCTTGCAGCTTCTGACACCGTGTTTTTGAGGACTTTCTCCAATCTCCTCCTCCAAATAGTCTCTTTACTTTCCTCTTCGCTCAATCGAACCCACCACCATTGATATGTTTCTGTTTCTTCTTTACTAAGTAGAACTCCATTGAAAAGGGTTTTTCATGGCTACATATTTAAGTATGGAAGTCTATTGATATAGAATCAATGTGTCGGTCTAAATTATGGAGCAAAATTGCAATTGCATCTTGTACTTGAGTTAATTATTGTAATTTTTCATAATTATAATAATATTTCTGATATTTTTAATCACAACCATCTATAATTATTGCAATAATTCGTAATAAAACTGTAACATATAATTCGTAATTTAGAATATCAAAATTAAATATTAAATAAGTGAAATTTGTTATAATTTTAATCGGATTTATTAAATAAATACTTATTATCACTGACAAAATTTCAAATAAAATTTTAATTTAAATTGGAAATGAATAATCAATTTGGAAAATATTAAAGATTTAGGAATATTTCAAGAAATATAGGAAGGATTATATTGTATGAGAAAGTGATGACTTTTGACTTAAAAAATCTTCTAGTAGTTAAAAATTTTCAGAAAATATAATGTTTTTATATAAATCAATTGGAAGCATACTATATTCTTTTTAAATCTTAATAAAATAAGATTTTGTTAGTTGCAAGTAATTATTGTTATTTATTAAATAATTTTTAAAGTTTAATGATTATACAATAATCTTTAAACTACACGAATCAAGTGATTTATTATTTTTTGGATAATTAAAAATTGCATTATTTTTCTGTTAATAATTACAAAGACATCGAATTTTCAAAGGTAGAAAATACGTTCATATTATATATTGTTAATATATGTTAACAATATATAGCTCTTGGGCTTTGCTATTTGGTGTTGTGTTATATGGAAGCTTTGAGAATGACGAAATGAACGATGCTTTGATCTCGATTCATCCAAAGTACATCACATAAAGGAAATTCATTCTTACATTCAAGAAGTGAGTTTGACCCAAAGTTTGCACAGCGACGTCTCTCCTCACCATACAGTTGAGGGGAAATGAGTAATCAAAGTTAGTTGTGGAAATCACGAGAGGGATGGGTCAGTTTGAGCCCTGATGGATACTCTAAGGATAATCTCGACCCGGCAACAACCGGTGGACTGATCAAGAATGCTAGTGGTCCCTGGATAGTGGGATTTGGTGCTCATTTGGGTTCTGCACGTCTTCGCAGGCAAAATTATGGGCAGTCTATTATGGATTGGACGTCGCACGGCTATTTTAGGGTGGATATGTCTATAGATTCAACCTTGGTAGTTTCCATTATTTTTAGTGAGCAAAATTAGGTGGTAAATATTATAGTGTCAGTCATCAAAGAATTCCTTTCTCGTAACTAGAAGGTGAGGGTGCATCATGTTTATCAAAAAGGTGATCGTTATGCGGATTGGTTAGCCAATTACAGCTATAGATTGCCACTAGGAGTACACTGGACATTGGTTTCATGATGCAGTTGACGAAAATTTCCCTTTGTTGTTAGCAGACTCAATTGGAGTCGCTTTCTCTCGTGTAACTCATGTGTAGTTTCTTTCTGGACTTAGGCCTTGTGTATATATATATATATCAAGATATATGTTATATGTCTTATAATTAATTTTGACATTATTTAATAATTAGACTTTTAAAATAATGTTAATTAGCTTCAGATTCTAATCAAGATAGTATAGAATATCTTTGATTTGATTGAGATAATATCTAATAAAAGATTGTATGAAAGATATAGTTCTATCTTATAAAGTCTCCTAATTATGATAGAATTCTATCTTATTTAGCCTACCTTTGCATTACGTGACAATTGGGCTAAAGGGATTGCTGTTGTGATTTTTTTTTTTTGGGTGTGACTGTTTGTAACATCTCATATTTAGGGTTAGACCCCATAATAATGAATTGAGTGTACTGTGAAAAATTATAAGTACATTGCATACTCATGTATCATTGTATATTCAATTAAGTTTAATCAAATTTAGTTTGTATTGTTGACTTTAATTTGAATTGACTTGATTTTGAGTAATTGAATAAAATTAACATTTTGAAATATAGTTAAATGAAAATTTTCTTCTTTATCGAAAAAATTAAAATTTAATTAAAAAGTGAGACTTTTAAATAAAAATTAATTAATTTATAAAATTAACTAATTAATTAATGAATTGATTGGTTTTTAATAATAAAGTTAATTAAGTCAAAAATTTAAAATCAAATTGAAGTATTAGTCGATACCGAATTAGTCAAATTTTTTAATTGATAGTTTTGTTCAAAATAATTAGAAAATGTCCAAAATATCCTACTTATATCGAAACGTTTCGTTACTCGAAACTCCTTGTCCTATCCATCAAAGGACAAGCTCACTTAGCTTATCCAAAACACACACAGTGAAACGCACGATTGTAACTCTATGACTCAAATACTCCATGAAAGTGCATGAACATCAGATTCTATACAAAATTTGAAAGCAAATGTCTCTCCTTTTCTTCTCCAATCCTCTTCCTCCACTTGCTTCTTCTTCTTCTTCGTTTTCATGTTCAACTTCAACCCTCTTCCCCATTGTTGCCTCAGGTACTGTCTCTTTCTTTCTATTTATGCCTTTGTTTGTACCTTCCCTTTTCTGGGTCTTCTTTATTGTTGAGATTGAAGGGTGTCGTTTGGTTTTGTTGCTCTGTGGGGCATCTCATCGAACACTTATTTGTTTCATATACATTGCTGTATTTTTGTTCATTACCTTGAATTTTCTGCGAAACCCATGTCTGAATTCTTGCGTTGCTTCTCAGTTTCGAGGTTTAACGTGAAACCCACTGATCTTCACACGAAACCCTTTGATGAAATTCTGTTTGGGAGCCCGATGTTGGGTAGCAGGAAAACAGTCGTGAAAGCTACCTCGGAAGTTGATGGGACAGGGCCGGCGGACGAAGGTGAAGCGGGTGAAGAAAGCAAAGAGAAACTTGTGTCGGTAGATAAACTGCCATTAGAATCGAAACTGCAGGAGAGAATGGAGCAGAAGATGAGGATGAAAATGGCGAAGAAGATTAGACTTCGAAGAAAGAGGCTTGTGAGGAAACGGAGATTGAGGAAAAAGGGACGATGGCCTCCTTCCAAAATGAAGAAATTGAAGAATGTTTGATCTTAGACTTGGGTTTTCTTGCAGGTGAAATAGTTTCAAAGAAACAGTATTTGTCAAGGTAAGGTTTGAGAATTCCGTTTTCGTCGATTTGTGGGTTAAAATCGAACGAGGGATGAGCTGTGCACAGAATCACTATCCAGCTATTCAAGCAAATGCTCATTGCCGTTGAGTCTCTGAGATGTTTAGTCCTTCCAGACCCGAAGCAACCGGTTGGGGCCCGAAGCAACCGGTTGGGGCTCGAGTTAAGGACCTCATGAGCATAATGACTCTGCAAGAGAAGATTGCTCAGATGATCCAAATTGATAGAATTGTTGCCTCTCCTAATATTCTCAAGACCTACTCCATTGATACTACTTACCTAGGACCCATTTTACAAATACATGCAATTTTACTTGCTTTCCTTGTGTTATTTTTTATGACAACTAACAAACTTGTCACATAATAAAAGTAATGTAAATATGGACTATTATGAGCAAACGAAATGTTACTTTTTGTACTTGCTGACCGCAGTTAGTGTATTAAGTGGTGGGGGGATGTTGGGACCCGATCTCGGAACCGGATCCCAATCGGAAAACAAACGAAAAACGAAAAGCGAAATACAAAATCAAACGAACGGATCGGCAATTCGGAGAATAAATTGCGGAAACAAACGCGAAAGCGGAAATCGAAGGAACGGATTTACAAAACGAAAGCAAAACGAATCGAAAGCAAATCAAAGACGAAGCAAACAAACGGTTCAATCGAACCGAAACACATGTCCGACATCCGGTAACGAAAAATTTTAGAAAAGCGTCGCATTCCGCGTTGGAAACCCTAAGACTAAACCAATCCGAAAATCTGGTATAAATTTTTTTTCCTCATATTATTCATTCCTTTTTCTCTTTATTCAATCTTATACAAATCAAAACAATATAAT
>JANITX010000210.1:3806835-3823092 GCA_027564395.1 Erythroxylum ulei | reverse complement strand
GATAAAAGCTGAACTCTTTTTCTATAATTTTAATCATTTAAAAAATTTTGAAAATTTTGAAAATGTTTTTATAATATTAAAATTTCTTAAAAAAAAGATCTTAATACAATTTGATTTATTTCAATTTGTGCATCTCCACATCCTATTCATGTTCATACACTATAAACTTAAATTTGCAAAAGGAAATTTTGTCCGAGAAAAGAAAAGATGTAGTCTTGCATGAGTTCATCTGCAATTGATTGAGACAGAAAGCAAGCAATTGTACAAGATTCCAAAGCAATTGTACAAGATTCCAAAGCATCTGTTCAGAACATTGCGCGCCTACTTACATGGAATGACCTTCTATCCAAAAACAAAAGCAGAAGTACAAACCTAAACCCAACACTGAAGTAAAAACGTCAGTGAAACATTAGTTTGATTTGGTGCTTCTTTCTGATCAAATGCAAAGAGAAAACCAAGGTTCGTTGCAGGAAGAGCATTGGGAAGACAACTGCCTGAACACCTCCCAAGTGTTGGGAACTTTGCACAAATGTGTACATTTGCCTCTTCCTTTCAAGCTGTTGTATGTTTTCCTTTGAACTAGAGTCCATCACTTCAAAACTGACCAAGCTGGATACCCTTACCTGGATATGATTTTCCAGCAAACGTTCTTGTCAGCATGTTGCTTGCAATTTCGGCAATAATTTAGAAAGCCCTTGAATATTTCTTGATTTCGTATATGATTGAAGAAACGGATACAAGATCTTTGTTCAGTTGCGATCCCTCGTCAATCTTCTTTATGCTATCTGAAAGCCTGGTGTAGTAAAGCAGGAGCTGAGTTAATGCAGCCCTCAATATCTCCATGCCGCATAAGAAGTTGCTGAAACAAGTAAAAACATCTTTGTTCATCAGCTCAATTGCAGCCCTCCATCTGCTCGCAAAATCTTTCACAATTGGTTCGACTTCCGCTACGGTTATGGGCTTCTCAGAGCTGGAATTTGAGTCCTCCGCTGACAAATATCTTTCATATAAGGGCAAGTCCTTGTATATGCATATTTCACAAGTAAATTCTGAGTAAACACTCACAGACACGAGTCTTCAAAAACTTGATAAGGTCACCAAAATGCTCTAACAGCAGCTCTTCCTGCAGAGAGAATGACAAAAAGTTATAAATGAAAAACAAAAGAAAGATGATGCAGTAAGAGAGCATATATTCTGAAACAGCTACGTGTTCCAGACTTATCCTGAGGCCTCCAATGACTCTACACAGACATCTAAATTACCTTTCACTAGTCAAATTTTGGATTTGTATCAGGTATTTGATTGCTCAAGAACATGGTATAATCTACATTCCAAAACTAATTAGATTTTCTACCATTTTGATTTTCAGTGGCCCATCTTAGAAGATTGCTTTCTCCCATTTCATGTAGGATAAATCCAACGACAAGAAATTTCAATTGTTAAGTAATTCTTAGTCATAGGTCACCAACAAAGGGTAGGTAATATGAAACGTATATAAGCATCCTTCCCTCCAAGTAATCAACCTCACTCCACCACCAACACAGCTTCCTTTATTTGCTTACCACAAACAGTCCTGTGTTGCTCCTAAGTAATTCCTCAAAATGCAGTTGAATTTTCCCACCTTCTGGACCTGCTTCCTGAAAAAAAAAAAAAAAGAGTTGAATTGCTGGTGACCAGATGACAAGAATATTGCATTACATAGGAGACAAACTCCATCTAAAAGGCAAAATAGGGTTCTGCCTAGAAACTTAAAAAGTGGCGTTGCTTAGCGTAATATTTTATTTGATCCAAAATGGATAAATGAGCTCAGATCCTTACCTTAAGTACAGCAATTGTCATATCATAGTTGTTTATAAGAAAAACAATTTGCAGTTTTGGTTTTGGGAACATCTTGGCAAGCTTGATAAGTAAGTCATCAACAGCCATTCTCAGCCGCTCCAAATTCAACTCAAGCTGTACAGAATTTACCAAAACATAAGCATTTCAACATAAAAAAAAATCAACATAAAGAGATAATTGCATCTCAAATGTTGATATGCAAATGCCTCTAACCTGTCCATCTCCAAATTCAAAGTTAAGGTGAATGAGAGAAGCTGTGAATTCAGCATAACGTCTCATGACATAATGAGGATGCACATCATCTTCCCACAGAGTCTTCACAATGGCATTGCGCAGACTGCTAAGGTGCAAGTCGAAAACCATCTTAAAACGAGGCCACAAAGAAATATTGACCTGTTTGATGTAGTACAATCGGTCTTAATTAAAATAAACAATCTCTACTAAATCACACATAGCCCAGCATTAAAATAAGCCAGTGTCATATATCCATGTTTGTGTTCCAGTTTATCACTTTTTAAGGTATTGAAACATAAGCAGCTTTTTTGTACATCATATTTTTTCCAATAGTCCCATAAAAATCCTAAGCTCAGTGATAAACAGGTAAAGATATGGATAAGAAATTCACCAAAATGTCAGTTGTCACTGATCTAAAAAACTGCATCATAACATACCTTGTCCAAGTAAGAGTCCAGGCATGGAATCCGGCGCCGAGACATAATAAGCTGAAAAGCAAATTCTTTTAAAATTCTGTAGTTGGAAAGATCTTACAGTTTTCATATTTATGACAAGCAGAAATTCAAACACTTTTTGAGCTGCAAGTAAACATTTTCTACGGTTATATTAAGCAGTTAAACTAGAATGAACAATCAACAAATAAAACCAAAGAGCTTAACTACACTAAAACCATTGAGCAATTGCATTACAGATTAAATTTGAGGAAAAAGAAGATTAAGTTGTGTCTATCAACAAGATCTGAAACAACTATTTTTTTAATAGATATGCTATGCCAGGACACAGGACAAATGTACCTAAAATGAAGAGTTAAAAAGAACAATTTTCGAGAGAGAGATGCCAAATTGACCTAGGATTTAATTTATTCTGAAATGACTGATCCGGCCAAGAACTGATCCGGCCAAGAGAGGCCACTATGGATGCAATGCTCCTGGACTTAAATCAAGATAACACAGAAACCAGTATGGTATAATAGCGCATTGAAAAAGAAGCACCCCGTTTATGGAATGAATATCACCTGATGTTGATGTATGAAGCGAATCATAAGCATTAGACCTATGGCATCATAAGAATTTGGAAGTATCGTATTGAAGTGTTCATCAACAACAGCAAAAGGACCTGAAGATATTACAGTAATAGCACATCAGAAAGTTCTGCTATACCCATTTTTAAGCTTGAAATAGGTGATCAATGGCAATGAAACTTCATAATGTTGCATACATCCCTCAAGGATGAGTAAAGGGTGGTTTCAATTTGGTTTCTGCCAAAATTATAAACCAACCAACTTATATAATGGTTCTCTATTTTTAAACCAAACCAAACAAATTCAAAAGAAGAATCATGGAGATAAATTTCTCTTTTTTTATTAAAGGAAAAAAATTTAATAGGAATTAATAAAAAAGAAGAATTGATTGAATTAACTGAAAAAGATAATTTCCATAAAATTTGGATTATTTCTTTTAACAAAAAGCATCTTATATGAAAAATTACAATAAGAATAGTGATAAATAACACTAAGAGTCAAAATATATGGACTTATGATATTGGTTTGGGTTAGATTAAGATCAAAAACCAAAACAAATATTAGATTTTTTTAATTTTAAGAACCGAACAAATTTTCTTGTTTAATTTTGAAGAAGCCATTGGTTTCAAGTTTATTTTAATGGTTTGGTTAGGATTAAATGAGTTGGGTGGTTTGTGTTCACTCCTAAAGTCCACATAGAAATTGCAAATTTGGTAAGCACTATCACTTCCCAACATCTCAATATTTCTTGTTGGCAATGTTAAACAGTTAGCAAAGAAAATATTACCTGCAAAAATTTCGTAAAATATTGATTCCTCCCCAAAAAATTCATCACAGAAAAGATACCTGCAAGTGTGAAAGGCGTCACAATTCGTGCAACTTAGGACATTCTGTTCATTGATATTGAGAAACAAAAAAAGGACAAGGGAAATCTTAGCCTACTCAGAGGTAGCAGTATCCATCAGCAACTTGTGCAAGCTTCTGAAGAGAACTTCATAAGGATACTTTTGGGAGTTGGCTTCAGCTATATGAGGAATCAATGCTGGTTGTTCAATTTCCTAAAGACAATCGAAACAGAAATTATTATTCCAGTTGACACTAAAGGAGTGTCAAAAATAGCAAAAGAAGTTCGACTTGCCCCTCCGAAATGTTTCTAGAATTTGAATACCACCTTCAAAATGTTAATCCTCTCCCCAAGTGCAAAAATGGATGATCTGTTCTTCAACGTTTCTCTTGATCTTGAAAATAGACTAGTACTTCTTGTGTCAACTCCTATTAGATCGCTAGATGTGGCTATATCTAACTGTAACTTCTCCAATGCTTGAATATAAGCACGAAAATGTGCACTTAGAACCTGCAAGAAGGTAAAATAAGCATAACATCTACCAGCTTGCTGCCCTTCTCAATTGCTATGAATAATTTCCACACAATACGATACAAGTATCCTGATTAATTTAATAATTTACATTAGTAATTTAATTGTTATTCATTTCTTCTCCAAGCCTGTTCCAAATGTTGACCATTTTGTGAAGAAGAAAAAAGATAGGATGAAGTAGAAGAAAATTGTTGGCCACATCAATCTTTCTTCTAAGCAAGTCTTCCATTTCTGAAGCATTCACCTTATTCATGGTGTCTATGTATGCTCCACGAACTTCATTGTACACCTCCTTGCCATTCTCTTTGAGGAATGTAATTACATACCTACAATTCCACATAAGCATCTAGTCAACTACAATAAGAATGTACGCTAAGCAAAACAATAGTGTTCCACTAGGTGAATATAAAAGCAGTTGTTACCAAGTCTTAACTTTTTCAAATCATGTATAAGCTTGTTGTGCATGCGACAGATTTACGAAAGTGTGTAGAAATGAATCACATAAAACACCTAGCAAACTGGGGTTGGATCTGTTAACTGTATTCATTCAACTTCAATTGTTGCATTTTCAAATCATGCAATTCTAGGTTTGGACTTTGCACACCTCAATAAAACCAGAGCATGAAGTTTGAACTCTACAACTCATCAGAAGAGTGATGTGGTGATTAATCTATATTTCTCATCATCCAGTACAGAGTTGCAACTCCATTTCATCATTTTATGAGAAGAAAAACTAAAAAATGCTCAGTAACTTGTCATAGATAACAAAACACAAGCCACCATAATTTTCTTATGTGCCAACAAATTTTAAAAAGCAACCTCTTAAAGATACATCAATGATGGATCAAAACAAACCATCTTAGGTTCGATATTTTAGAATGGTAGATGCAACTCACTTGTATTTCAAGAGAACACTCTGTTGAAGAATTTGAATGTTTGTTTTTGGCTTTCTCAAAGCATAGAGTTTCTGAACAATGAAATCAAACACCTGCATAAAGAAAATTGATGCCAGAAAGAGTGTCACTGCAGTTTCAGAAAGAAAAAGAACATCTTCTGGAATGAAGAAAAATAGGGGAAAAGCCCAAACTAGGTAGTTGTTAGACACTTAATGAATCCATTTTATCCACAGAATATAAGTTCTAGAGCCTTGTTCTTTAATTAAGAAGGAAAAACTTTCAAAATAAAATTTTAAATTAATAATAGATGTAATTTAACAGCAGCATATGATATGATAAATATAAAGTACGGAAGTTCACTTCTTGAAAATTGAAAATACAAATATGGAGGACACAATGAGTGAACTTGAATTGAAACAGAAGCCAAACATGTGCAAATGACGAGACAATCAACAACATTAAGTATCTGATAACTCCAGAATATGACCTTGGAAACTGCTTTCTGTCTGAGTTTTTCAAGCTCGGGCTGAACATCTTTCAGCGCTTTAGAACTTTTAACCAAAGGATCCACTTCCACAAACTTCAGCTTCTTACTAAGAATTTCAAGAGTCCTCAAATATTCATCATTGACCTGAATAAAAACCAATATGAGTAAGATAATGCTAATGCCAAGGAACAACAATTCAGATCTATAGAGCAATTTTTTCACATTGCAGTAAAAGGGGAGGAAAAAAAGAAAGACAAGAGAACTGTGTGATGGCTGGAATCCAAGCACTTAAATGAACCAACATCATAAAGATACACTACATTAAAGCATCAGAAACACAAAACAATTGTTTTCTGCTACTTAGCTGTGAATTATTAGGAGGTCATGATATTTAGGAGTTTCTTTGGAAAAAGAAGATTATACGAACAACAAGATTTCTATTAAAGAAGCAGTAAGGTGGAAAGTAGAAAATGTAGAAGCACAAAGATGAAGTGAACTCAAAACTTAATACACAATATAGTTAACTATAATAACCCCATAAGAAGACTTCATAAAAACCCATGAATGAAGTATCAAACTAAATTAAGAAAAAGACCATTACAACTGTTCTACCATTATGAAACAAGAAAAGCTAAATAAGCTACAACTGAAACCAAGATAGTTTTCACAAAAATTTGCATCACAGCACATGAATATCCAATAATATTTCACAAGAGAACAATAAGAGCTGTGCACCTCGCCATCGACAATAATGTCGACCATTCTTGGAGGTACTATAATGTCTTCAACAAATTTTGCCAGCTTTGATTCTGCAACCTTTTGAGAAAACACAAATTAATAGCAATATATGATAGAACATAAGTTGGAGATATAAACGTGATATACTCAGAAAAATCTTAATCATGACAAAATTAACTCTTGAAGCCAATTGACTAGCAAGATGATTTAGAAGAAACTTCTCCACATTTTATTCTTAGATAAAAATATCACAGCATCATCTATATTCAACTTGAAAAGTAAAGTTAATGTCAACGGTACAGAAACTGGCGCCAATAACAAAGACATCAACAGCTTGAGGTTATCGTTATTAACAAAAAACTCCAACAGCAGTGAAATTGGTCCTACTCATAGCAACAAGGATGGTAAAGATATCATTAAAGTGATCACAACAATGCTAGTCACCCACTTCAAAAGCAAAACTAGAAACCAAGCATACATAAGCAGCTTATATGTTCTTTTTTCTCACATAAGAAATAGGGAATGAGATACAGAGGTAAGATGTATGGAAATTGTTTCAAGTACTTAAAGAACCAAATCAACCATAACATTAGTATTCAGTGACTAAGATGGCTCATCAGGGGAGATGGAAGACAGTATGAAGAATACCTATGAAGAATACTAAGTCATGGGATAGAAGCAATATGATGATAAATTCACAGTCAGAAATTTCCACTACCATAAAATGATGAATCAAAACCTACCTTACGATTCTTCAGCTTCAGACTCATGTCCATTGACTTCTCTTGGAGAATTTTGATGTCTGAACTGATAGAACCAATTTCAACCTAGAAACATGGTCAGAAATTTCAATAAGCAAAATCTAGAAAAGAAAAAGATCATATAAAGGAAATTGCATTGTGGTAGATCCTCCAATTCCCATAACATACAAGAGGGTGCTTGTGTGCATGTGTCTGTGAGTGAGTTGGTCACGAATGGATTGGATACATGTATGTCAATTAAATGGAAAAACCAGAAAAGTTAACCAACATAACGCTAAATGTCCTCAAGACAATGATGCAAACATCTCAGTAAATGCAATACAAATAGAACTTTTCACAAAGTTCCATCACTATTAATTGTACAGCAAAGTTGAGTGCTCAGGAAAAAACATACCTGAAATCCACTCAGAAGATTTTCCATCTGTGACAAGATGATGTCACAGTCACGAATTTGATCATGCAGAGACACAAGATTGTCGCTTTCTTTTATATAGTCCTGCATGGTTGGAATGGTAATAAATCTAGTATACATATCAGTAATAGTATTTAAAAAGCATAAAGAAGTACAATAACTAAAAGAAACTAGAAAAGGCTTCATGATAAAATGTCTAGCATGCACAAACCGTTTTGCTGAAAAACATGTAAGACTTCTATAAATCATATTTTCTTCTAACAGATTACATCAATCTGTCCCGCTGTAATTAAAAAATGAGTTCATCCTATATACTCAGGTACTACTTAATATCTGAACTTCTACCCTTAGCTTTTGAGTGGCAATAGAGCATGAACCCGTAAAGCACCATCTAACAAGTTTCCATAATAAAATTTATCCATGTTCCCCAAGCTAAATGAAACTCAAAAAATCCAATTCCCAATAAATTAATAAAAATATATATTAGCACAAATGCCATAATATAATTAACCAATTAGAAACCATGCATAAATCTATGGATTATTGAAAATTGATCCTCAAAATAAACAACAAACCTGAATTGAATCTAATTCTACTTGCCGCAAATTGTTCTCAACCCCTTTTGCATAATCCCTTAGTTTAGTGCCTTTAGACAGTATGTTGACCACCACCTAAATAACAAAATAAACATGGAAAATCATATAAATTAAATGACCATCCAATGATCAAGTAAGGGTTGTATTTTGTATTACAATAGCCTAATTCAAATTTTTATACAAGAAACTAGTTTGCAGTTGCCAACATCAAGCAATTTAAATTGTAAACCTACAACTTAATCAAATATTACAACTTTAGGGAACATTGCCAAGAGTTCTAGTTAAGAACTCCTCAAAGCAAATACACCAGGCCATTATATACACTAAACCTCACACATCAAAAGCTCAAAAAGACTATAGTCAGTTCAATTCCATCTATCAAGCTGATAGAACAAAAATCAAAATTTTCCTAAATCATTTCTTAAATAACAATAATGAAATAACACTTAAGAAGTTCTTACGTCATCACTCTTGCATTCTTCCAATTCTCTCTCAAGCCCTTCCAATGATATATCATCACTAACAACAAAAGCAACCAAAAAAAACTCATCTCATCACCAACAATTCAAAGAATATATAGATAGGGAACTTCGAAATCAATCAAATTCAGATCAAAGAAATAAAAAATTTGACAAGATCATATTGTGGGAATGTTGCGCTTTACCTGTCTGCATCCTCTTCAACAGACAAGTCCCCAACAAATGTCCCCAAATCAAACGCATTTCTCGAATCACTCGCCTCATCGCCGAGAGATCGGCCCTGCAACAATGAGACTCAATAGAACTAAGACGAAAGCGGAAAACAACAGGAAATAGCGTAAAGAGCGTAACTTTTCGAGTTCTGGAGATCAAATTCAAGAAAAGAAGAAATAGGAAACATGCAGACCTCAACCATTGCCATGGGTTTCACCTCCCTTTCACTTCCAAGGGATGGTTTGTGGATTGGTTCAATCTCTGTCTGATTTCTGATGTTTAGATCTGTAACGTGGAGATGGTGAAGACTAGTAAAAGAGTTCCAGACTTAAAAAGAAAACTCTTTGTTAACTCAATTTTAGTGTTTTCTATTTTTCTCATAAATTTTTAAATAAATTCGTAGAATTATTTAAATTTTATCGTAATCTTATAAATAAATAAAATAATTTTATATTTTATTTTAATTGGAAAGTATTTTAATAGTTAAAGTACAATTAAAATTTACGAAAAATAAAAAACAATCAAATATTTTCTAATTAAAATTCCTATTTAAAATTATTCTAAAATAAATTATTAGCAAAAGCCTATTATTTTAGAAATCAATATTAAAAAATGTGGAAGAAAGTACTACATTTAATTTGTCTCTCACTTTTTTATTGCTAAAATAGAATTATATGTTAAAAGAAATAAAAATTTAACTAGAAATTATTTTTTATGAAAGATAATTTTTAATTTTAAAAATATATTAAAAGTTTGGTATTAGGCTAAAAAAATCCTTTAATGTGTATAAAAATAAAAAATTTCACAAACATTTTCTTTCTAATTACCCCTTCTCTTACACACTTTCCCGAATTAATATCAACTAATTTATTTTTTAATAAAAAAATTTCAAGATGACTTAAAAATACGACATTTGATTTAATATATTTAGAGTTCTAAGTCGTCCAAACTCAAATTTTTTATTTAAAAAAAACTCTTATCTTATTCCTAACTCGACTTAAATTTATTAATTTTAAATTAAATTAAATTGAGCCAAAATTATCTGATGGATAAATTTTGAATTGACAAAATTTTAAATTAAAATTTAGACTTAAATTTAAATATTTTATGCCTTAAACTCAAGGTTTGATCAAGGCCAACAAACCTAAAAAATTTATAAATTCAAAAATATTATAATACAATTGAACTTTAAACTAAAAGGGCAAACTTGGTATACAAGACTCCTTATCTCTGTTTGGCAATTAACTGATTGCATTAGTTGTTAGTTGATTCTATTAGTTATTAGCTGATAGCTGATTGTATTAACTGTTTGTCATTTGATTTTTGGTAAAATTAATTGTATAGTATTAGTTGTTTATATATAAAATGACTCATGAAGACATGAGTTTAAAAAAAATTATAAGGGTATGAATATTATATATCTTAATATTTTGTTAAATATTTTTATAGTAATTTAGATTGTAGATATTTAATTCTACAAAAACTAAGTTTATAACTCAAATAAAAAAATATATAACATAAAATAATAATAATAATAACAAACAACAACAACAACAAAATCTAATAATAATAACAACAACAATAACAAAATCCAAATCACATCTCTAGTTTTATGCCTTGTGTTGTCTGCAAACTTATTCGATAAATAATATCTTGCTTGTTAATTTAAGCTATCATATAGACGTTTTGATGAATTTATAGATAACAATTGTAGTTAATCACATACATTTCAGATAGGTTGAAATAAGTTTGAGAGCACAATTATCTTTTAGTAAAAATTTTATTAGCTGATAGGTTAAAAAGCTACTCCAAGTAGCTTTTCAATAAATGGTTGGTTGGGTTGAATCAGCCAATCCAACTAACTCCTAACCAAACAAGTATATTAGTTGTTTAACATAGTCAAACAGCTAAGTCTTTTTAATCAACTAAAATATAGCTTAAAAGTTATCTACCAAATACCCCCTTGTATTGAAAAGGTTGAGTGAGAATCATCAATATACGCAGTATTTCTTTTGCATTTTACAAATAGGTTATTTATGTGATTTGAATACGTGACTTTTACTGAAAAGTAACTTTAGACTGAGTTTTGAGTTTATTTAAAATTATTGAGTTAAGGCCATTTCCAATGCTAATATGAAGAGATAATAAGTTAAACTCAAAGACACTAATTAATTTAAGAGATTCAAATCGATGGATAGTGTACTCTTCTAAAAGATAAATTGTTCACATATCCTATTTCCACTTACATATATAAACTTCATATCTCTTAAACTATTCCCTTAAAAGTATATTAACTAATGCCATTTTAGGTACAATGTTAGCAATTCAAGCAACCATGTTCACAAGTCCCGGGTGCTCTGAGGCTTCCATTAGAGGTTAGAAACTGGAAGTTCTGACACGCATGTAAATGGATCAAAGAGTTACCCAGTAGGAGCCTGTAAGAACTGGAGAGCTCCAGTCATGTTGGTGGTGGTAGTTAGCCAGGTTTTGCTGTTCTGCTTCTTCTACAGTTATTGCATGTCAAAGCCACCGGCACACCTGCACGCAAGGTTGTCAACACCCTACACATGGTCATCCTCTTGAAAGTTTCTCCACCAAACTACACTCAAAATCAACAAAAACAGGTGCAAATTGAAGATAGAAGGTGAATGTGTGTAAGATGTTTGAAGGAGACGAAGAAAAAGAAGTTCTCGATGGTTCTATCAGACAGAGACATAATGAGTTAGTTTCAGATAAACCCACGAGAGACACACATCAAAACACAGTAGAGGATGACTCATTAATAACTCATGTGGAGGGCACATGGCATCCGTTTAACTTCAGACATACAAAACACACAGCAGAGGATGACTCATTAATAACTCACATGGGGGACACATGGCATTCGTCTGGCCCATGCAAACTTATCCGAAGAGCAACTCTATTCTCTGTTTATAAAAGAAACAATTCAAGCATCTGACATGACAGACACACAGATATTGTATTTTCATTTTTCAAGGTATTCAATATCTGAGAGTGTAAGATTAAGAGTGGAAAAAATTTAAGAGTGTGCTAAAGTATCTACTAGTGAGTATTAGGAGAGTTGGAGACTTTTGCAAGTGATTCTGAACAATCACTCAATCTCTGTAAACTTTGTTTCAGCTTCTTCCATACTAGTTGAAACCATTGAAAGTGGGAATGTTAGATGTAGGTAACATTGAGGCTATCAAACCAAGTAAAAATTCTTGGTGTTCTTTACTTTTCTGCATTCCATAATATCTGCAAAATAACAATCTTGATCAATCTTTGTGTGTAAAGACAGCAGTAAAGCAGTAACATTCCAACACGTAATCAATAGGATATAGAGTACCACACAGGTTATCCACATAGTCTGCAAATGCTTTTAATACAGTTGATACATCACCAAGTTTCTGCTGATTCAACCTCATAGACCAGGAGACCTCTCTCCATTGAAGTGCCCCCTCGACTGAATCTAAGTCAGGCAAAGACCCCCCACATGAAAAATAAAGCATATAAACTAAGCTCTCTGCATCTGAAGCCAAGCACAACTTCCCCTCCTGCAGTGCATATGTCGATTGAAAATGAAGATTCATTGCAGGGCGATCCCTATCTTCATGAATAGCATGAACCCAACCAATAAGCACAAAATGACATTTTCTGGTCTGATATCTCCAAGCCGAATGCCAGCAGAAGAGGCAGTAGACAATGCAGACAAGCTATCATGGCAACACCTAATAGCCTCGTCCACACCAAATCTGCCTGAATTTACCATATCAGAAAATGTTTCACCAACTTCCCTTGTCACCAGAATCAGGGCCCCACACAACTGTCATTTCCAAGTTCCAAGGCATCAGACGATGAAGGAGATTTTGCAGAGTTTATCTGTTTAAATGGACAACTTTTAAATAGAGGCAGAGAAAGGCTCTTCGATTGTCTCATGTTCTAACTTCCTTCCCAATATCCTGGAGAACCAACGTCTTTACTTTTCCTATTATGATTTATAATTTGATATATCATTAGGTCATAATTTGATTATGATTTAAAGACATTTGTAGTAAAGGTGGCCAGTAATAATGATAAATTAAGAAAAACAAGACTTATGTGATTTAAACATATTACCAGAAAACATCCCGAAGCTCTAGTAAAAATATACTAAAAAAAAAGCATAAGAAAAATTGGAGGAAATAATAAAAAATTATATAGTTTTACTGGAACTTACTGAAAACATGGCGCAATAGATAATTTTAACGTATTAGAATGCTGATAAAGGATCTTTCTTAGATAGGTCTTTCTCATTTTCTTATATATTTTAAATTTTTTCTTTCTAGTGTTTCATTTTACAGTTAGTTTTATTTTTTAGATTACAGAGTACTTTCTTCTTGTTTTTTTTAGCCTAAGCAATTTTTTACCTAGTCTAATTACTTTCTTGTATTGGCTAGTTTAATTTATTCTTATACTCCTCTTTTCTCTAGTTGATATATTTATTTATTTATTTTATCTTTTATGATTAATCGTTACCATGTTTTGTATGTTTTGTGTTATGTACTACATTACATATTTTTATATTTTATTTATACTTATTTATTTATAATTTGTACCACTATTATTTTGCATTATATATGAATCTATCGGAAACAGCCTCTCTATCTAGTAAAAATAGGGTTGCGTATTACTGAATCTTTCTAAACCTTACGTTTTAGTGGAATTTTTACTGAATATTGTTGTTGCTCTTTTATTTTAAAGACACTTGAAGTGTTTAACAAATATAAATACAGAAGATTAGCTTGAAATGCTTCGCTTGATTCAAAGTGAATAGATAAAATTTATTGAAATTTAGAATTAAAAATTTTAGAACTAAATATGACCTCAAATTTTATAATGAAATAGATTCAATTGATAAAAATAATATTATTTTATTAAATTAATATAATAAAATCATTTTGTTAAATAGGTGAAATAAAATAAAAAAACCAAATTGATAAAAATGAAGTTTTGTTGAATGAGTAAGATAAAATAACACTTTCAAACTCGGTCAAGTTTAAAATAATTCGTAAGCTAAAAAATAGTTCAAATCTGATAAAACCTTATCCGCCACAAACACAGAGTGGGCTAATTGTGGTTTTTCTCGTGTCCAACTTTGGATAATTTTTAGGCTTGAACAGCCTCAGTTGTTATCTTTACTTCTGACTGCAATGCATTGTTCTTCATTTTGCAGGCCACTGCTGATACTTTCTCATCTTCCACTTGAACTACTTCTGAAACTCCATTTTCATCACCAGACAGGATCTCTGAAACCAAGAAAGTAGCTGCTTGGTGGCTGTTTCATCTGCTCATACACATTTGTAATTCAGTCCATCAGTTCCATGTCTAGTGTTCATTCATGTCAGGAGAATATAAAACCTGAAGAACTTACCAAGTCTTGGGACAGTGTAGCCTTGGGGGTGTCTGATAATGAGAGGCCTGTCAAATGCAGTTGCAAGGTCCTCTATGTAAATCATTTATCGGATCAAATGATGTGCGTACCTGTATCCATAATTGCTTTTGTTTTGTAAGACGTTGATTTATTTCCTCTCGTCTTTTTTCCTTTTGCCAATTCCTCAATGGTTCAGAATTGTTTGTTTTTCCATAAGTTTCAATAAGTCGTTTCAACTTATATAGCATTCCCAATGGACACGTCCTTTGGTAAGTGGAAGAGAGAGGAAAAGGGTCCGTGACCCATTTGAGACCCAATAATTTAATACCCAATAATCATTATCTTGGGTGCTTTTCATGGGACTCAATCTATAAATTACATGGGATATAAAATAGTCTAACACTGGATTCCTCTCAACGCAGCCTTGCACTTGCCAATAGCATCAGAAGCGTCACCTGCAATTTCAGTCAAGTCCTCGTAGTTTTCAGTAAGTATATCGCCATAAGCCTCGTCAACAAACTTTGACAGCCTTCTGATAATGGAGTTTGCAGTCATGGAGTCCCTGGTAAAGACTGCCAGAGCTTTTAGTATGATTAAGAAGCTTGGTCAAGTAGTCGATGGTCTGGTGTGGGCGTTCGTTGCTGCAAATCTCACGATAGCGTAGGCGAGAGTATACCGATTGGGGTCTGGGGTTGGGAGATCGGAGTAGAGGGTTTTGACACAGACGTTAAAGTGTGGGTTTCGCTTGCAGATTCTGGTGACTAGCTTGGTGGGTGTAATAGCAGAGACAGAGGTGACTGGGAAGGAAGCCAACAAGAGCACAAGGTGAGAGGATTTGTTTTTTATTTTATTTTATTTTAGGTGAAAATTAAACACACGTTTTTTTTTTTGCGAAATCTATCTTGATTAGTGAGTATTGATTTTATTATAAAATATGAAATTAATTCGAATTTTTAAAAATAATATTATAATATTTATTTTTTAGCAAAAATAAAACAAACGTTAAGTTTTTTATTAATATGGACTACGTAACGAGTTAGACTAATTTTTTTCACTTTACTACATATTTTATATTCATATCACGTATTAATTTTGTTAATTAATAAATTAAAAATATCAAAATGTCTTAAAATAATTGTTCTTTAAGTTTGGTATTTTTAAATTTTTAATTCATACATAAGATAAGTACAATATGTAGTAATTATGTGATAAAAATATTAATCTAGTGTGATTCACCACTTTCTTAAGATAAACAGAGAATTTACGGTCGAATTATTTTTGTTAAAAAATAAAATTAGAGCTTCTCATATTAGTATTATAAAATTAATGAAAATTTAGATTTTTTTTACAATTAACATGTGAGAATTTTGGATGTTTCATAAATTATATCTTAATTGAAAAATTTTTAAAATCTTGTAGTGCTTGTGTGTGTACGGCAATCAAGAACTTGAAGTGCGTGTATTAGGGGTGTTCATGATAGGATAATCTGACCCGTTCATAAATAACCTAAACCTGAACCTGAATGTCAGGTTCGGTAATTTTACGAACCTGAATCTAAACCTGAACCTAAAGAACCTATAGGATCGGTTAACCTATTTTCATGTTCGGTTCTCAAGATAACCAGAACCTATTCATTTCAGTATTTATGATAAAAAATTATTTAAAAAATTGGTGAAAACAAATACAAATTATTCATAAAAGTATGTATATAAAATTCATCAAAGATTAATCCAATATGTTAAACCCAAGCAAAGTAAAAATAAGTCAAATAATGTCTTATAAAAGATCCATAC
>JANITX010000210.1:3746461-3767554 GCA_027564395.1 Erythroxylum ulei | reverse complement strand
CTTAGACCATCTTGATTAATAACAAGGTAACTAAGAAATTCAAAAGTTGTAACTAAAAATTAGTTTTTGCTACTCAATTTAAAAATCGTAGCTTGTTGAAACAGTAGTTTAAAAAAATTTATTTTTGCAAGTTTTTTATGACTATTAGTTATGTTTATTTAATTTCAATTTTATTTTCGTAGATAATAGTTTTTAGTTAAATTTTTTACTATGAATAATTTTTCATAGAAAAATTTTTTAACTACGAAATAATTTTTGTAGCTAAAACTCAAATCTGTTCAAGCTATTAGTTACATTTTTTAATATTGTAGGTAAAAAAATTAGCTATGAGACTACAAAAGAACACATCATTTTCTTTAAATTTAGCTTCTTAAAGAGAGTCTTGCTGCAATGTAGAACATAAATATGTAGGATGTCCAAAGAATGAGCATATTCCACACACGTACGGATTATAATTGACCTATAGCCATTTGATAAACTAGAGCAATCAAATCTAAAATTTTACTCTCAAGGTTCGTGTTACTTACTTCATTCGTATGCTTAACAATTCTGTCCATTCTTATCCCAAATTGTTGAGAATTTTTAGTCGTATTTGATATTAATTGTATGGCCGCTTTAGTTGTTCTATTGATCAAAGCTCCTTCACTAGCTACATCAATCATATTCTTTTTCATTGGTAATAGTCCTTTATAAAAATGTTGAATAAAAAGTTAGTCAAGAATTTGATGATATGGGTAGGTGACATATAACTTAAACCTCTCCCAATATTCATACAATGTTTCTTGAGTGAGTTGTCTTATCTCACCTATCTCCTTTCTGATATTGGTTGCTCGTTAGGAAAGAATTTCTTTAAAAACAACCTATTCATCTCATTCATGTTGTCACTGAGTTAAGGGAAGATAATATAGTTAATCATTTACATTGTCTTTCAATGAGAATGGAAAGGCTCTGAGATTAATTTGTTTTTTTGTTACCCCTTATGGCTTCATTCCAGAGCAGACAACATAAAATTACTTCAGGTATTTATGGAGATCTTCACCTGCAAGACTACAAAAAATAGAGCGTAAGTGAATCAAATCAGATTTTGATTTGAAATTTACCTCAACGTCTGGAAATCATATGCATAAGGGTTGTTGATTCAAATTTAGTGTCGCTAACTCCCTCATCGTTTTAGTTAGGATTTGCCATCTTTTTTTAAACTTCTTGAAAATTAGAACCTTCACCAATTGTTAGATCTATTTCAACTTTCACTTCTAGAGGAGCATGTCCTTCCTTAAATGACGCTTTATTTTCTCAATTTTTGGATTATATTGCAAATTCATATGTCTGACAAGAATGAGTCACCCAAGACAAGTGATTAGCAATAAACAGTAAATAACGCAAAAAAACTAAGATACTAAAATAATTCCCCAACATTGACACCAAAAGTTTGATCGGATTGTCGAAGCCAAAATTATTTCTGATTATTTAGCTTCTTATAGTAGTCATGAAATTAGGTCAAATCCCTATAGAACTAAAAGCTAGTTAATAATAAAATGAAGTAGGTCGTGATTAATTAACTAATTAACTAAAATTAACAAAGAATCAAAATAAATTAACTGAATATAAAAGTGAGAAATTCAAGAGTACCTAACATCGATTCAAGGAAAAGATTTCTTCTAATTATAACATTGATAATTGGTCTAAAAAGACTAATTTTCACAATTTAAGAAGTAAGTATAAAACATATTAGTATAGGCATAATAAGTCATAAAATTTTCCAATTTGATTGATTCAAACCCAGCATTCAAACTAAAACTTACCATCAATTGATTGGGTATGATAACATTCCATATCAAGTAAATGATAGCAATAAGCTTAGTAAAAAAGACCAAACCATAAATTGAATAATTGAGATAACTACAACTATTCAACTTAGTTTTCTTGTTTATCATAAGTTAAATATGCAAAATTCATAAATAACCTATTTGTTACTTATTCCAAACTTTCATCACGATTATGGATCATTAAATTTATGGATAACTATAAAATAAAAAAAATAAATTAAGTTGTTAGATTAATTAATATCAATTGTTCATGAAGTATAAGAATATAAAACAAGAATACTTGAACTAAAACATGAATATAAGTGTAGAATAAAACCTCACAAGGTTACAATTAGAATTTTGAATTCTCTTGAATCATAATATTTGGGTTTAGCCACACATGTCTTTAGTTCTAACACCAAAAATAATAGAAAAGATGAAAGATTGAGAGAAAACTTAAAAGCAAGGAAAAGAGAATGTTTAAGAGGTGAAAGACCTGTTTTCCTCTCTCTTTCCTACTCTAAACCTAACCTAGTTCTATCTTAAAAAGATCTTTATTTAAAACAAATCCAAATTTCTACATAATAGAGATGGAAGAAATTTTCTAATTGAATTCTAACTCTTTAAGTGAATTTGGCATTAGGTCTGATCTTTCCTTATCCACTACAACAATTTGTCCAATTTTTAAAAATTCATGGTTTTGATCAATAATACTCCAATTTGATACAATCTTCACTTTTCTTCTCCTAAATCATAATAAACATTAATTTTCCTATTTAAGCACCAAAATATATCTAAAAAAAGAGATAACTTCAGTTAACATAACTATATAATATCTTATCATAGTTGTACTTAATTTATCAAAAATTTTCAAAGCTCCACAAACTATAAGAAATTCAACGCATCCTCAGCATATTTTGTGAGAATTGAGAATCCATTTATTTCTCTCCATCGCTCAAGTTGGAACGTTGAAAGTGGGGGTTTAAAAAAAGTTGTCATACAATTATAAGCTTATATAGTTTTCATTGAGGGCGAGTCTTGAAGCAACTAGTAAAGTTGCTATTTTGTGACTAGAAAGTCATTAATTCGAGTTATGAAACAGTCTCTTTGTAAAATGTAAAAAGAATGTTATGTACAATTGATGACCCTTTCCTAACCTTCATAAAATGGGAGCCTTCTACATTGGAGTTTGCCCCTTAGTTTTCATTGAACATGAGTCTTGAATAATGATTAACAATGGGTTAGGCATAATCTAACTTTCTTAACTTGCAACTCGAAGTTCAAATTGTGTTTGAGTTGGGTGGGTCAGTTCATTTAAAATGACGTCTTAGGAAAATTTCTTAAAGTGACTTTGTTTTAAGTAAGAGTGGCAATAGGCTGTGTATAAGGCCTGATTGAGCCTAACCAAGCCAAGACAATCTGAGCCTGACTCCACTCGATCTGGTTAGATCCGTTTTTTAATTTTTTTAAATTAAAAAGTAAAAAACAATGTCATTTTTCTTATTGAACTCGAATCCATCTTGAGGTTCAAATTTTTGAAAAAAAATCTTGGGTTGGGCCTAATTGTCAAGCCTAGTTTTTAGGATAAAAGGCATAGACCTACTTTGTATGTTAAAAATCTTAGAAAAAGTCTTTTATCTTTACATTTTTTTAACAATTTTCTTCTAGTTTTTAATTTTTAAGAAAAACTTTTCACTTAGATTGTGATTACAAAATAAAGATGAAACACATACAGTATGAATATCAAACGTGAACTAATCAAACGTTACTAATATATAATAATCCAACTCAGTTCTTAACTCGATCCGAACTAATTAATTTTAAAATTAATAATTTAATTTAATTATAATAAATTATTAGTTTAAGTTAGATTTAATTAATTTAATTTGAGTTTACCAACTGGGTTGAATCATCATTTAAAAAATATTTTATTAATATATCTAATGTTTATATTGCGTGTATCTCGTCATTATTTTTAACAAAATTTTACGAGAAGAGATATTTCTAGAAAATTGAAAACTAAACAAGTTTTTTTGAAAATTTACTCATCTTTTTAAAGTTTAAGGTTGAAACATTGTCATTTTAGAATATTTTTGTGGAACGATATCGTTTTGTGATAGAGTTCAGATTGCTAAAGCCATTTGAACTGATGTACAAACCATCCCCAAGCCCGAACCCCGATTAAATAGAGTTTATTCTGTTGACTTCGGATAGGGCCGAGCTGTTTCTGTCATTCTTGATCTTTGAACCTTATACACCTAATTATCCTGGAGTTGAGCGAGCCCATATAAGTTAGCCCATCAGTTCATCAGATGCTTGCCTCAGGTTTTACTCCTTCAACCGATTTTTTCCATTTCACAGACAAGGAATTCATGGACTTTAGTTCTAATTTATTTGAATAATGTACCTAAGAAAAGTCATGGAATAGCTCTTCATGTTCTTAAGATCTGAAACTCCTGATGTTATTGTTGGATCAAATCTGCTAAACCATTTGAACCAATCCCTAATTGGCCTTACAACTGCCAAAGAATAAACCAACAGGTCCTCCATATTACAGCAATGAAACTTTCTTATTTTTCCAGTAATATCAGTTAGTGCAAGAATATCACTTTTATCTGTCAATGATCTTGATCAGAAAATGAGACAATAGCAATCTTTACATGCCACTTTTATTAAAATTTGTCACAACAATCAACAAGCACCAAACTTTGGACTGGTTAAAAGCAGTTTAGTTGTCAGGTTGCAATAGAAAAGTAGCTTCAGCATTCTCGTCACTGCAATACAGGCAAGGGTGTTGCTGAAATCCCTGATCTTGTAAGATTTTCCTAGCCATCACAACAATCTCTTTGTTACTCAACTTCCCTGGATGCTCTTTTAGTGCCGTTTGCACTGCATTACTGAATGCTCCATATGCTTTACCACCTGCCTCGACTGGAGTCATATCAGCAGAAGTCTCATCAGCTTGGCATCCACTTAGCAGAATTCCTGCGTCCTTCCCAACCGATTCAAACAAGTCCATTTCCAGGCGTGCTATCCTGAATTTGAGGCTGGAATCTTCCCCAAAGCACTCTAGCAAGTGAGTCCCAATATCAGATGTGGTTATATGTGTCAGTGATGAAAGGTGTTGCATAATAGATTCAAATGATATGGTTTTTGGCCTGTGTTGAGAAGGAACTGTGGGATTAGTTATGGCTCCTGAGGGTCCAATTTGTTCTTTTTCTTTGTCAATCAGGCCACCACTGTGACATGAATCTGACAGGACTGTGAAAGTTGCTCCCTTTGGCAGGCGGTTCACTAGATGCCTGAAGTCCACATCTGCATTTATAAACAATAAAGCTTCAGTCGGGCACATTCAGGACAATATTCCATGTAATTCCTGACGAAGGAGGTGTCACTAACCTGTAATGAGATTAAAATCACAGGGAACAATAACCTCATCCTGCCTGGACCGATGTCCAGGCTTCATGGAAGGAATTCTGGTTCCATGTCCGCTATAATGTAAGTAAAGAACATCACCATCTTCAGCCTGATCAATCATCTGACTAAGCGCATTCCTGATATTGGAACCTGTAGGCAAGACAGACGACCCTGGTGCATCTGTCAGGAGCTCAATGTTGGCAGGATCGAACCCAAACCGTTCCACAAGCATGTCTTTCATGGCTAACACATCGTTTATGCACCCACGCAACTCATTTCTTGTGTTGGGATAGTTGCAACCCACCAAAACAGCCATCCTCTTCTTTCCCTTCTCCATTTTGAATCAAAATCCCAGCTCAGAAGCAAGAACTGAATTTCCTCAGGTGTTTGCTGTTCTCAAGATCGATTGCTTCAGTTTATGTATGAATGTTTTGTGTGCTTCTCCGCTTCCGTTCCTGTTAAAGTAATCTTTCTACGTACATCACATTAGTTGACTTTCAAGCAATGTTGATCGGTTTCTTATATGGTATGTCCATCACGTAACAACAACATAATAATAATAATAAAACATGTTTCAGGTTCCTGTCATATTTCAGTCTACAGGTCTCGAAGTTTTTACCATCTTCTTGCTTGTTTATACCTTATGAGTAAATTTTAGATGGATTAAATTTTGTTTTGAATTATATTTCAAGTTAAAAAATTGTTCGACGTAATTTCATTTATTTTAAAAATATTTTCATTATTTTAAATTTTTGAGAAAATTTAAGTTTTGGACTAACTATTATATATTTATTAGAATTTGTAAAACTTCTCCACCCAATTTTAATAGCACTAAGTGAAAAAAATGGGTAGAAATTTAGTAAAAGGTTATTTTTAGATTTTCTATTATCGCAATTTTAAAATAACTTAAAAAGTAAAAATATTATACCTTCCCAGATCTCACATGTCAACAAAGTAAAATTTTTACCGAAAATTTTTATTGATTTTGTTAAAATATAAAAAGTCATTGAAATAAATATAATTTATAAGAAAATTTTGTAACTTTACCTTATTTTGCAAAATTACTTGATAGCAATTAAGTGAATATTTCTCATCCATATGTGAGTTGTTAATCTGTTTGTTGTTTCCAACAATAGCTTCTCTTAAATTAGTGAATTTCAGTAATTATGATTGTCAAATAAAAATATTATTAAAAAAAGTATGCTTTTTTTAATATTATAACTATCAGTTTGCAAGTAAAAATTAGGTGGATGTTGCAGACGTGTGGAACAATCAAAAGTCATAAACTTTCTATTCTCTTGCAACTATGAGCATCAACTATGCTCACATCATTTCTCAAAAAAAAAAAAAAACTATGCTCACATCACAGCAACTGTGTATTACTAAACTGCCTTCTAAGTTTTAACAATGGCTTCCAAGTTCTGGAAGCCTACAGAGATTGCCTTTAGAGCAAAGAAACAGACAACAATATGACTTTTTCAAGATGTGTCTGTGCTTTGGATCAGGAATATGAGATCCTTTCACATTAAAGC
Source organism: Erythroxylum ulei (assembly GCA_027564395.1). Taxonomy (NCBI): domain Eukaryota; kingdom Viridiplantae; phylum Streptophyta; class Magnoliopsida; order Malpighiales; family Erythroxylaceae; genus Erythroxylum; species Erythroxylum ulei. The sequence goes on along the minus strand of JANITX010000210.1, from coordinate 3,760,800 downwards.
TACTTGTTTCACTTAAATATTCGTCAGAATCTTCATCAGGATTTCTTACTTGTGGTAGCAGATAAGAAAAGCAGAGACTTCATTGGCTTAACAGGCTCTTTCCTTCCCTAACTGCAGCTGTGGGGCTTGGTTTGGCCCGAGTGACTTCTGACCAGACCAGCCCAATTTCTCATTACTCGAACCTAATCAAATCAGAGTTGACCTGTTCACTTCATCAATAAAGGCATTTGGTAATCATAGCATCAACCTCATAGGATGATTTAAATAGGAGTATTGCAAGTCACTGTTTCAACACGAGAGAAAGGTTCATCTGTTATACCTTTCTCATTTGCTGTAAGTAACACTTTAAACTGGGATGATCATATCATTGTCTAACATAAACTTAACTTGTATTAAACAGTAAAGATTTACCATTTGCTTCACAGGAACCAAAAGGCCATGGAAATTGCCAAGTTCTGTGTACACAAACTGTAAATTGCAATCTTATGTAATTTTCTTGATCCTATAGAATGCCTAGCATTAACATTTCAAGCATAAATAAGGAGAGAAACAATAGATGTAGGAACAAGTTATATATATATATATAAAGAAAAAGGAAAGCTAACTCAAAAATCTTTCCAGACTTTAAAATCAGTAGTTGAACTGCTATAATTGATCAAACTATCTTGGCATCCAATAAAGAATGTAGTATGTACAGAATCCACATTCACTAAAGCATGGGCTGTTCCACTTGGACTAGCTGCAACAGCAACTTGATCAGCACCAATGGTAACTTCTGCATAACCTGTATCGACTATTTGATTGTTCTCCAGCTGCAATTCATCAATTACATGAAATGAGCATAGAAAAGTTGCACAAGAATGTCAAGAATCTCAATCTGTAACCAATAACTGGGTCGTTTTCATTTCAAAATCTTTAATTTATTCAGCCTCAATCCGATTGTCAGAAGTTCGAAATAAAAAACTCTTATTTTTATGCATCTTTTGGGGCATTGGCATCATTGAACGTCAGTCTACCTGTTAACAGAAAGTGGGTTGAACTGTAGAAAAGCAATACATGTCAGGAAATAGAAGAAGAGTGTGAACTGTAGCAAGTTTGCTCAAAACTGAAGCACAGGGACTGTTTCCTAGCACATTTTGAGACAGAGGATTCTCTGTTCCACAAGAATCTATGTTCTCTGAAACTGTGACCAAAAGATAATTTCTAATAGCAAGAAAGCCAGCTAGCTATAAAGATCAAAGGAAAAACCTTTGCAACTCAAAAAAGAAGCAGTTTTCATGGCGAATTGCTGAAGCTATTCGAAACAATTGAACATCAAACATCTATATGAAATTATTAGGTATATAATTCAACTTTTGAACTTCTGACAGGTTTTTTTTTTTGGGCAATATTTAGAAGTAAGAAGATTGTCCTAAATAAAGGAACAGAGAGGATACCCTAAATAACGTTTTGGCACCCCAAATGACAAACGTCTCGTTGCAATCATGGTGCCTGTGATTTCCCCTCACAGCACCAGGTCGTATTTCACCAACATGAACTGAAGAACAAGACATTGCCCCGCCTGCACATTAACCAAGATATATGAACATAGACATCAAAAAGCTCCAAAGTTAACTCAAGACGATTCCTTCTTTTGCGCAATACTAACAGTACAGAACCAAAATCTTACTCAGAAGGTCACAAAAGAAAATACCAATGAACACAGTACTCAAGCCCCAGTTCCCAACTCATTAAGATTCGTTTCAAAGATGGAAAATTCAGCAGACAGACAACGAAGTTGCCTTTAAGCAATCATATCAAAGGAATCAACCCAAAGCCAAGATCCAAAACAATTGCTAAACCTAAATATGCAAAAAAATAAGTAACCTTTAATGCCATATTCGAGGGCAAGTGAGACAGGATTAAGAAGCCAGCCACGGTTGTCCTTAGTGATAGGAGAAACGGAAGAACCAGATGGGAATCTGATCAAATTGGCCATCAAGTCTTCTTCTTTGCTCCAATTGCCCTCTTGGAGTCTATAAAGTGAACCGGAAGCTGAGAGCTTTGAAGAGTGTTGAAGCCTGAGAGAGACCCAAGTCAGGAAAAGTAATAAAGCGAGCAACAAAGGGAAAGCATGGGGCCTCCTCAAGAAGTGTTTGACAGACGAGAGAGCTGAGAGGCTTTGGACCTGAAATGGATTGTCTAAGCTACTACTACTGCTCCTCCTAGGGTTTGCCATTTTCTCTTCTCATCACAAACTTTCTCAACCGAATCTCTTATTGTTAACAATAAACAAAATTTACCCTCTACAGATCACTTTCCATCGTAACGGAATGTTTTGATTTCATTATCAAAAGCCCAAATGTTACATCTGAATTATTTCCTCCTTTTTTTCCTGTTGTTCTGTTGCCTCTTTCAATCGTTTCTAACATCTTCATTCACGTGAATATGACATGAACGTTTAGGATTGGCAAAACGGATAGCATTTAAGCCTGGCCTGCTTTGCCCAGTCCGAGATTAGCAAGCTAGGCCTTGGCTGACTAAACATCGGAGATGATTTTTTAAGAACTCAGACCTTGGTCGGTTTTAAGGATGTCGGGCTTAGCTCGGACTACTCTTAACTCGGCCCGACCCTTGGTTGGATGGCTCGTAAGTCAGCCAGGCTTATCCTTTAAAAAAAAAAACTATAAAAATGACATCGTTTTTGTTGTTCCGTAATCCGGTCAGGCCGAGCTATTTTAACCCGTGACCTGCTTGTGGCTCGATTAATTTAGGCCAAAATCGGGCCGAGCTAAGCTAAAATTGATGTGCTTGATCGATCTAGGCCAACTGTGGACTGACATTATTGCAAAAAATGACATCATTTTGCAAAAATTAGCTTTAGTCAAGTTAAGATTGAGCTGTCTCGAGCTTAATCAAACTCGGGCTCAGACCCACTGTCGTCCCTAATATTGGACCAGACTCAAGCATGAGAAAATTTGTGTTTGGTCCAGAGTTGACCCAAAGTTTGATCAAACTTGAGACTCTAGACTTGAGTTCGAATTTGATTGAGTTTGGACTGCCAAAGCCTATTCGAAGCCGATTAGATATATAGTTTTTAATTTTAAAAAATTTAAAATGAGATCTATTCATTTAAATTTTTCGGACTTCAAATTGGACCTAGGCCATCCATTTTTTTAACCTATAGGTGACTTAAAAATTTTTAAGTCGATTTGATAATAAATTGAGTCCAATTAGTAAAGATGTCAAAACTTGTCTGACCCGATTTTGGCTTGGGTTAATTGAGCCACAGACTGGTCAGTCTGCCCAACTCGGTCACGGGCTAAGATTGGACCGGCCAAGGGTCGAGCCAACCATCACTTCAAAAACGACATCGTTTTGAAGTTTTTCTTAAAAAAGATATGATAAGTCGAGCCACGAGTTGACCTATCCAGGCCGGTCGAGTCACCTTGGCCCAAGGTTGAGCCGCGCTGGAGCCATGCTCGACCCAACCTGACCTATTGACATCTCTATAAATTAGGTCACAGGCTTTTTCATTACACCATTTTATTTCAATCCAAAACTTGATAAATTTCAACAAGTTGCAAAGTAATGTCATTTTGATCATTTTTTCTTAAATTTATATATTAGAATGATATTACTTTAGATAATTACATGAAAATATTATTTTAGTGAAATATTAACATGTAGTTTAAAATTAATGAATAAAATTTGAATTGGTTGAGCTTTAAATTTAGAGTCACCGTTCCAAACTTCATCTGAAATTTAAAAACTAATTTCAAGCTTAAGAAAAAGTCCGGAAGTCCAAAACCAGGTTTTATAAAATTTGAATCCAGTCCGATCCGTTGCCATACAAATTCTCTGATGCAAGTGGAGTAAGCATAGTTTTAGAAAGTCATTAGTCAGAAAAGAAGACACCAAAGGTTTAAATCCTTCTGTTGAAGGTTTAAACAATGACAAAACCTACCTTATTGAGCCTTTCAGATAAACTTTTCAGATAATTATCTGTCAACAACACATTTTAGCATCTATAAACATGAATAACAACAATATCTCAGAAAATTCTCGCCAAGACATGAGATTTGAGGAGGTTTAAAAGTATGCAGTATTACCTCTAGCTAATAAGATTAGCTTAACTAACTGTTGGAATCATCAAGAAATCATAGTAATGCTTTAGGAATTGGTTAAAGTTACAAGGATTTTCTCTTCCTATCATCAGGAATTGCTTGTCAGAGTTGTGGTCAGTATCTTTCTGAATTGTGATACAACAACAAAATCAGGACAACACTTCCTGGAATTCAACTGAGGATTGAGCTATGAAATGTTCTCGTCAGGTAGAGCTAGAAATGGCTTAAAGGTCGTCAGCAGACCAATCACCTCAATCACATTAAGGATGAAGAACACCATCTGATCACCTGCAAAACAAAGAGAATAAGATTACGAGTTACAGTCTTCATTCAGCACGAAAGAATAAGATAAAGCATCTAAGGATCCTGATAATTAAGTCAAAATTTTACACTGGTACTTAGAATGCTCTCTACCTGGAAGAAATGAAGCATCCTGTCGCTTTTGTGCCCATGAAAAGCTGTAAAACACATTTAAGAACAGTCAACTAAGGAAACAATTTGAGCAAATTATAGACTGAGAATATGGTGCACGTGCAATGATTGAATGAACTCATCTCAGGAAAGATCTAATCAAGTTGTTTATGAATCTCAGAGAAAACTTCTAAACGGGTTGGTACAGACCAGAAAATATGAATCTCACAGGAAAAAAACATGTAATCAACTTGCTGATACTTACAAAGCGCCACCTGCAGCTGGTCCAAATGCTTTGAAGAAGGACTGAAATGTCATTGAAATCCCATTTGCAGCTCCTCTTTGTTCTTGTTTCTACCATTTTTCAGGCAAACCAAAACATTTAGCAATTAGAATACCTGATATGAGTACAGAAATATCAGAAACATTGAGAGTACCACAGATCTATTCTGGAGAAGGAACAATCCTGTCGTGATTGATACCTGCATAATTGAGAGAATCATAAACATAAATATAGTTCTCACAAACACAATTAGGACATCATGTTATAAACTGAGTGGCACAAAAAGGAGAAGAACTTCTCAGTTGAATCATGTACTTACAGAGAGGGCATTCTTCAGTATAGATGCAGAATCAAGAACTAGAGTGAGACTAAGGCCTTTTAGCATTGCTATAAGTGTATAACTAGACAGCAGTGGAATGGTAATGACCTTCAAGTAAAGAAGAAGAAAAAGATTATACCAATATGTCAGTCAAAAGACAAGAAAATCTATGCGAGTTGATTTATGAACTTACTGCTCCTACTCTTGATATCATCACAGGCCCCACATTTCTCTCAACAACAGGGTAGAGAAATAGCTGAAAGAGAAGCAGTCCAAAGCCTGGTAGATGCATGCCAATCAGGAAGAAATTGAAAATTAGCTTTAGCTTGTGATATTTCATGGAAACACATGTATTCACAGTTAGAGATGGCAAAAAACTGGACTTGAAGTCAACAGGCAACTCTGCTTAATCAAACTCGAGCTTGATAAATTTTTTGGACTCGACCAATAATAAGAATTTGGGTATGATAAACCCAACGTTAGCAGGCTAAACTTTATTTGACCATATTCGGACCCGATTAGACTCGAACAACGTCCTCAGGCTGGTTGCCAAAGTATTCAAATATATCCTCAATGCTTCTGCTTGAGTTTTAGTTTAGCTTCATGGCATCAAAAGCTATGACATGCTTAAAGGGCTAGAATGAACCATCTTTGATGCAACAGAATTCCCAGTAAAAAGTATGAAACTGATTACTCCTACCCGAGAGTGCAAGAACTTCACCAACATCTGCAGTTGTATAACTTAACCCTCCATTTCTTCTGGGACTAACAGCCCATAATGAGAAAATCTGAAGAATATGTAAGTAAAGCATTGTTTAAGAAAGAACATTGAACATAGCAGAGGAGAAAAAGAATATATCCAGGTCAATAACATAGCTGGAACATAGTCTGGAATTACCTCTGAATAAGCCATGTCATGAAGTTGGAAAACACAGTATGCAATGATTGAGGACATTAATGGCCAATTTTTCAGGAGACTTGGCTTAGAAATTGTGGAATTCTTGTCTGTTCCATTTGTCTGGGGCTTGTGTGTTGTGGCTTCTAATGCATCATATACATCATCACTCTCTTTCTCATTTCCTTTATGATTGTGCAGTGTCTCCTGCATCAGACAGGAACTTCTTAATCTACATGCAACCTAATCTCCTAGATACAGGGAACTCAACTGACATTAACTTCTATTTACTTACCGGAAGCCAACAGCAAAATACAAATACAGCCAGAGAAAAGACAGAGATCAAAACACAAGGTAAGAGGTATGGAAACCTGCAAAATTTTGTCAAATTTAAGGGAAAAGTGTGGACAATTTGCATTCACTTCGAAGATGGAATATAGTATGCCGAAGTGAAACGTATGAACATTTAGATTTACCTCCCAAAAAGAGAATCCTTGGGGAAAAGATTTGGATACTTCTCTGCAGGCTAAGATTGTTATTTGATTCAGTGAACAACTCAACAAGATAAGCATAACAATTAATTATAGTTCATGGCTTCTGTCAGATTAAAGGGTCTCAGATTACATTAATGCAGAAGGTTTCAGTTTACAATACATTAAGATTACCAGTCACATGAAGATAAATTTACCTGTGCAAGAAAACCTCCAAGAGCTGGACCAATTACTAATCCAATACCCCATGATACGCTGACCTGCAATCAATGATGTTTGATTCAAATTCTGTATCATCACCATATGGATAAAAGTAGCTGATAAAAGGAAATTCTCCTACAATTGCCATTCCCAGAGGTTGATATTCTTTACGGCAAGCTTCCGACGCGTACGCCTGAAAAGTAAAGAAACTGAGAAGATTTAGAATCTCATCAAGTAAAAAGAAACTGCAAAAAGAAAGCAGTATTAGCAATCAAATGTTTATGACAGAACATAGATTAGAACATTTGAACCCTGCAAAGTAACATATAACATATGTAGCAGAACTGAAACAGAAATTAAGAATCAAGCGATATACCCTCATTGGACCAATTATACCACACAAACTTCCAAGAAGGAACCTTGTACAAATTGCCATCCAAATGTTTGTACTGAATCCGAAAAGTGTGTTGAAGATAACCCTGGAAAAGTTAAAAACAGCAGAGGAACAAACTGGAGTTTTCAGGATTTCACTTTGGAGGATCACATAAGAAATAGAAATCAAGCATTACTAACACTGCCATTGCTCCAAACAATATGACAGGTTTTCGACCATAGCGATCGGCTATTATTCCCCATAGAAAAGAAGTCGATGCTCTTCCAAACATAAATGCAGACCCTTCAAGGAGTTAACACCATCTCATAGATTAAGAACAAAATATAATATCATACATACGTACATAGATCGGTGTATATGAAATATGCTCACCCACATAACCAGCATAGTAGCCAATATCTTCCTCCCTCTCTGCTATATGGAAGTCTTGTATCTGCAGAAAGGTGATGTTCAAGAGTGCCCACAAGCGTTATTTTAATGAATTGAACAAAGGCATCACTCATTTCATGAACATGCATAGCTTACCATGAAGTAGACGAAAGGGAACAGAGATGATATAGGCAAAGCTGCAACAATCAAAACAATTATTAGATGAGAACATTGTAAGCTTCAGAGATCAGCGTGAGCTTGAAACTTCAATCAGAAGACGACTAATAGATGGTTCAGCAACTTCCCAACTAATAATAGAGGTGCAGAATGGGAAGAGATGTGTGAAATTTCAGTCATGAAGTTCGTTAATGAAGAAATAATGCCAAACTCTCTGAAGACAAATCATAACTAAATGAGTTTCTAAGTATGTTGGAACTCATTCATAGGTGGATGTTTTGCAAGTGGAAGTACGTGGTGATTCCATGAAGCACAATACAACAGTTTCTTGTTTTATTCTCGAAAATGAAAAGAAAAATCCTCAACCAAACTGTTCCATTGAACACCTGAGTTCACATGAAGTGCAAAAACAACTTCAAAAAAGATAGGACCTTTAACAGCTCAAACCCCTTCTTTTCCATCTCCAAGAACAACTAAGATATCTGAACTGAACCTCTACTGTGAAAATCCCTCAAATTGTTCAAGAACATTAACTGAAACACGCAAAAGGAAAAGAGAAGGACATCATGAAAAGGCTTGTTTGTCACTGATACGTACAAGCAACGAGTATAGCGACACAGACGAAAAACAAGTGCTTAAAAGGCACTCCGGTGTTGGTGGCTTTGAAAAGCTCAATCTTGCAACCTGGGCAATCCTCAAAATACTTGTAGTTATTGATGTTGTGCTCGTTCTTCAACAACAAAGCTTCTCTAGACGCATTCTCATCAGCCATCTTCCCCCACACAAAGAGCGAGCTAGCAGCAAATGAAAAATGAAGCTCTTGTGATGAGTTCGTCCCTTTGGACTCTCCTTAAGGACATATATTATATATCAAGTAGTATTGGAAGTAAAAGGACAAAGTTGCTTGAGATTCGATATTGTTTCGAACTGACAAGTTATTAAATTTTCTCTACGTCACTGTTGTGTTATTACATATATAAATCATGCAGACAGTACTCTTTGTTTTTCATTTGTTCTTTCTCTCTCTCTTTGTGGTTTTGGTGAAAGTGAATTAATTGTCTTTTGTTTTTTGTACATAATTCATCAAATTGTATTCTGTAAATTAAAATTAAAATTTAATTTAATAAAATATCATAATTCAGTTAGTAAATATTTACGATGATTGTTTATACTCATTTTAATGAAATTAAATTTTACATAATTAGATGATAATGATTTATTGTTTTTTTTTAACGAAAAAACCCACAGTCATTATCTTTTGAATGCACACCAGGTAAATCTCTGGATTAACACAATAACCTACAAATTACGTCAACTAGGTATTCCGCACTAAAGAAGTCCTGTACGACATACTCGATCGATAGAGTGTAAATAGGAAGATTCAAACACATAACCTTTTGACTCGATGCCTCCCACTTCGCCAACTCGACTACTCCCTATGGCAAAACTATTTTTTACATGTATCTAACCATAATAAAAATAAAATTAGTACCTTCCTAAATGAAATAGTATATAGGGAAAAAATTCATAAAACTTTAAATTGTAAATTAAGAAAAAGACAAATAATAAAATGAAAAAGACAGGAGGAGATTAAAAGAAATGGTTAGGTTAAGATCACAAATTGATATAATTTGAAGTGATTCAATGAACTATATATAAACAATCTATATTTAGGTTGATTGTGTAGCTTAACATAATTCAATGAATGTAACTGCAATAACTGAAACAAGTCGGTGACAATCCCGATATGAGGAGTTTAAGAATGTTCAATATTACACAATTTTATTCATAATTAATAGAGAGATTGTTTTCGACATTCAATAAATGTAGTTATATGAGGACACATTGTTGACATTTAGCTATATGAAGACACATTGTTGACATTCAATGAATGTAGCTGTATGAAAACACATTGTTTGATTAAATTAGTTTAATTTTATGTCAAGCGACTCTTTCTCAAATGATATTTTTAGTAATTGTTAATTTATAAAGTATATGGATTAATTAAATAAAAGTTGATTTAAGTTTTTTTTTATTCGAGGAAACCCCACAGGTGGGCCAAGCGGGCTCACCTTTTAAAGGGCCAAGTGGCTACACTCCAACAGAGGGCTAAGCGGCTACACCCCATCACAGAGGGCCTCACTAGTTCTCCACCCATAACTAAAATCTCGACTTCCCCAGGGTCTTACAAGAGGAGCCAGCAAGGAATGATTTAAGTTAATGATTACTAAGTGAATGAATGATGACAATCATAAAATATTATTTATAAAGTAAGCTCTATTATCAATTAAATTGACTATGTTATTTAATTTTAAATTATAATCTCAAACTATATATATATATATATATAAATTCACAATTAAGCGCAAAAAGTGAGATCCAGTAGTATGTAATTTTACTCATAATTAGTAAAAAGGTTATTTTTAAATGAATCACGTAAAATAAATAAAAAAATATATATATAATTGGTGATATTATATAAAAATTGGATTAAAAAGTGTTGTAATTGCTGATAAACAATCTGAGTATATTTAACAAAACCACCAATCCTGAATAGAGCCTGTGGTTCTACGCACTCTGCACTCAGCAACATCTCAATTTTAATTACTTTTGTCTCTATTGTTTTAAATTACTTTTGTCAAGTAGTTGGACCAACGGACCCTCCATGATTAGATGCATTGCGGTAGGAATACAGATAAGCATATATATTAAAAGGAAGTTAAATATTTATTTTTTTAATCTTTAATTTTTTTTCGTGTAAATCATTTAAAAACAGTCTCTCTACTAATAAAGATAAGTATTGCAATGGAGACCAGATCTTCTGTCCAGTTTTACTCTGTCTTATTCTGTCTCGTGAAATTTCAGCTACTTATTTTGCGGGACCCACATAAATAAACGGCTGAAATTTATTGGACACAATAAGACACCATAATATTGGACAGGAGATCTGGACTCATTGCAATAACCCCCCAAATCTTGAACTCAGACCTGGGATTGCCCAGCTCGAACCTAAAAAATCGAGCCCAAGGCTCGGTCAGTGAGTTAAGTTTGGGTTCAATTGTTAAGTCTAAGTTAAGACTGAGAGTGCGTATTATTAAACTTTTTCAAACCTTACCAATCAATGAAATTTTTACCAAATTATTGTTACTTAGGATGTTATTATGTTTTATATTGCTTGGCCTTTGGACCGAAGTTAACAATTTCCAGATAGGTTTTTCTTATGAATCAATAAGTGTCGTTTCTTTTATAAAAGATTAAAAAAGAATAAATAGTAAGAAATAATAAGTGAATATATTTGGTGAAAAAATAGGTTAAATATAAACACTGCAATGTTTTATAAAATGTTTAATTAAGCCTTTATCGTTATATTTAATACCACTTTGCACCGTAATATTTTTTTAAAATATTACCAGTTGCATCTTAAATAAGGATAAAAGATAAAATAAAAATAACATTAAAGACTCATTTAAACATTTTATGAAATATTAAGGTAAAAATTACACATTTAATCAACGTTTAAGGAAATTATTTTTAATATTATATCATAATCTAGTTAATCCACATTATTTAATCATGACATTACATAAATCTAAATTGATGACTTATATATTAAAAATTATAAAAAATTAAACCCAATTAGATCGATTCAACTATGAAAACCTTGAACCGACCAACTTTTTGGTTATTTTTTAATTTTTGATTTAATTTATTTTAATAATTCTTATTATTTAAAATCTATTAGTTTATTAATTAATTAGTCGATTTTTGTAAATTAATAGACTTTACAAGTAAAAATATATCAATTAGTTTCCATTTAATAATATATTTTTTAATTAAATTTCAAAATCTTCAATAAATAAGGTTAATCTCCTTTAATTATATTTCTACTTTTTAATCTTTTTCAATTTTAACTGATTTTATAACAATTTCATACTAGTTGAATCTTTTAAAGCCTTCAACTTCTTATCTTATTAGTTTAACTTCTGATCCAGTTTTAGGATTTAAGAAACTTTGAAAATATTAACATGTAATGTGATACTATTACTATAGATAATTGTAGAAATTATGTTAAAATTAAACCTTCACCAATATAAATGTATGAATTGGAATTTTTACCAATTATATATATATATATGGCTTTATGATCATAACGCTAGTACTACCCTCTAATTTTGGGGATCAAATTTTCTTTTCGGATTAACCAATTCTTATCATATTCTGTTAAATCTCATTCGTACATTTATATAAGGATTAAATTTTCTATTTCGATTAACCAAATCTTATCATATTCTATTAAATCTCATTCATACATTTATACAAGGAGATATTTACTCGGAGAATATAGTCGGATAGACGAAGACTAGATAGCAACTTGGACACTGGAACACCTGCTCACAAAGATGTCTCGGTGGATACCTTGATCGCTAAATACGAAACGTGAAGAAGCTGATTAACTGTGAAGAAGATTCTTTTGGAAGCCGATCAAAGATCTCGTCGACCGCCGAAGTTTTCACTACCTTCGGAGCCTCTCTACAGCACCAAACACAGTCGCAACAAAATCGCCTGTCCGAATTGGGAAAAAATTTCGAAGTCGCGAGAAAGACGTGGGTGGTTTTACCCTCATAGTTGGGTTAGGTTATACTTCAACGACGTCGTATTGTGTTAATTATCTTGAGATAAAACGTTGTAGTATTGACATTACTGATGAGTAGAGCTATTGCTTTGTTGACTATGTTGTTTTTTTAAGTCTCCACTTTGTAATCTCTACCATTATTAAAAATTTTTAATTTTTCAAATAAAAAAGGTCTACGTAAATATACGAACACAATTAAGTGACTCGGAATTAACGACAACCGGATGCTCCGCCCCTAATTTTGGAAAAACAGGAGTACATTTACATGACAAGTGTGAGCCGATTTCAATCTTTGATGTTTCTTGTCCATTGCCTGCACGATGGTGAAGCACATGTGACTTTGGCTTTTTTGATCTTTCTTTTTGACAATTCTAAGTATTGGATTATGGTTCTCATCATGGAGGCCATTGTTCACTAGTTATAAAATAGAATTGCACTTTTTCTTTGCACACGGAACCCACTTAGTCCTAAGTGTAATCATTATGCATCATTGCGTTGGAATCTCTTTTAGCATATGTTCTAGCAAATTTTGATCTCTATTCTACAAAAAGGTTGGTGAGAATTCAGACTTTTTAATGCATTATATACAAAGTCAATTTTGGAATATTCCTATGGAACATAAAAAAAAAGAATATAAAATTTAATTAAATTGTATTATATATTTGTGTCATTGATCTACAATGACAATTTTTGTCCTTCTCTATTAATTAGACAATTATCAATTGTATTTTCGATTTTTTAATAACCTATTGGTTAAGTTACGCAATTCGATCTTAATAATGATAATAAAGTGACCCAATAAATGATCTAGATTAATGAATCGAAGTTTGAAAAAAAAAGATCCTAATTAGTGTGAATCAGACTCATATCAAGCTTATAATAAGAAAACCTGATATAGAAGCTATATAAAATTTAAGGTCTGTTTAAGTTGATTTACAATTACAATTTTTGTCAACGTAGAAATTATTCTCAAATGCTTTAAATTCTCATACTAGAAATCATTATTTTGAATGATTCATATATTTAATTATTTCATGCTGAATGAATCATATAGATAAATTATTTTTTACAATTAGAATTGAAATTAATATTTCTAAGTTAATATTATAAAATTGTATTTTAAAAATAATTGTTGAAATGCTTTAACTTTTAATTTTTGGTAAAAATAGTCCGACGTAATTATTTTGTTATTTTTTATAACATGATATGCTACGTCAGATTAGTATTTTTGTCACGTGATTATCATATATTGTAATTGTGTCATTATAAATTTTGTTATTTAATAAATTAAAAATATCAAACACCCTAAAACAAAACAAATATGAACAAGTGTATAATTATTTTATGGTCGTTGATATTTTTAATTTATTAAATAATAAAATTTATATATGACACATATATAATACACGACAAAAATGTTGATTTGATATAAGAAGTTAATATTAATTATGTTAATTAATAATTGAAAGTTAAAATGTTTTAATATTATTTTTTAAAGGTTCATAATAGTATTATAAAATTTAAAAAATTACAATTTTTTTTCGATTAACACTTTTTTTATAACCACAGCATAATCTTAAAAGTTAATTTTTGTATATTATAACATTTTGGAGTCTGAGAATGTTCTAATCCGATGAACAAAAACTTCTGTAAAAAGAGAAAGGCAGTACAAGTTCTTTAAGCGGTGAAACAATAACAATAAGGGATGAACTTTGTACCATTTTAGGTTTTTGCTGATCTTGCCTCTTTCAAGTATTTCCTATTGCTTGTATTTTTTTATTTTCAGTTTTTAATGAATTGTGTTAGGATTTATTTTACATATATTCCATTTTTATTTTTGACATTTTAATTGGACATGAAAATTTCCATAATACTTGAATATGTGCCTTAATTGGAAATTGAGTATTGAAGATTGCATTCTTTTGAGATTACATAATGTTTGGGATTTGAATTGGAAATATAATTCCAATAAGTATTATTTTTGGTGTTGATAGCCTTCCTGATTTTGTCCTTATTTGAAAAGGATTATTCCAAGGAAAATCTAGTAGATTGCGTGAACA